>JANHGN010025442.1:0-31586 GCA_024605025.1 Megaceryle maxima | reverse complement strand
TAGTTAGAAGAACTGAGCTGAACAGTAAAATCACTGAACAGAACCAGCTCTGTTCTCACTCAAACCAGGACATATGTAAAATGTAGAAGTATTTTGTATTATGCCCTGCTGCAGTAATTAGGTGTCAGCTCTGAAATATGCCCAATTCTATAAAAAATACTGTGGTTAAAGTCTTGGACCTGACACTGCACCTTTTGGGACCTTAGAGGTCCCAGTATACTCCCGACTTGGTTGTGCCATTATCAGTGCAATTCATTCTTACCAAATGGCCAGACCAGAACCCCTAATGTGACTATACATCTTTTCTTGAAGTGTTTTTGCTTTGAACACTTTAACATGATGATTCTGCCTTTATCTTATGCTTATGTTTAGGTCTCCAGATCATACCAAATTTGTAGGAAGCTTCAAAACAAAGCAAGACTTCATAGACCTGATTGAAGTGATTTACCGTGGAGCAATGCGTGGAAAGCTCATTGTGAGAAGTCCTATCGATCCCAATAACATTCCTAAATATGACCTTCTCTATCAAGGAATTTAATGGGTTGACCTGAGATAAAGAATTAGGAAATGGCCAATGTTCTAGATTCCTTTTTTTTTTTTTTTTTTTTTTTCCCCCCCTTCAAGCATTTTTAGCTGCCTCTGACACTATGGGACAGTTTAAGCATTTATGTTGAAGGATCATATTGGTCTCCTTCTGAAGACAGACATTCTGTCATACTTCTCTCATAAATAAAGCTGCGTGTTCATGCATAGAATTTATGCAAGTGGCCATTCTTTGAGTTGCATGCTGACCAGCAGCTACAAAAGAAGCAGGTTGTATACATCCTCAATGATGGCACCTCCAGTGCATCTTTCCTACATGAACTAGGGCATCATATCATCCCATTCATTGTCTATTTAGTACCGTTTTCTTTCAGATGTCATACCAATAGACCTGTCTTTATTTAAAAAGCATTCAATTGACTGTGCTTTTCCCATGGAATTTTACACTTTTACTTAATGCTGGATAACAGGATGAAGCTTTTTCAAACAGTATTAGAGGTGACTGAAATCTGAAATGAATATAAAAGGGACTTTGACAGTCTCTTTTCTCTGGTACCTAGTTTTACTGTTTCATAATTTTTTTTTTTTTTTTTTGACTGACATGGGAGCTGAAAGTGTAGGACATGGTTTTGTCATCTTTCAAAGCTCTTTTTCAGCCACTGAGCACTTTTGATTTGCACGCAATTAAACTGAAAGTTCAGAATAACCATTTTGTTTACATTCCCTTTAAAGGTTATTTGACCTTCTGCTTGTATAGATAGCAAACCTTGAGTATGGACACTTAAACTCTCCCATCTCTGTCTAAAATTAAACAGATGAAAGAAAACAGCACTGTCATTCTTTTACATCAGCTTGGTAAATTGCAGGTTGCTAGAGTATTTTATTTCCATAGCAGCTCCTGCCCAGTAATCTCCTTGGCTTTAAAATGGGAAATATTTCAGCTCACTATAGCACCCTTGGGGCATACCACCTCTGTCTAGAGGGAAGGTAGTATGGTTCCTCAGAGTAGTGTTCAACTTAACAGTTAACACTTCAAGGAGGAAGGTGGATGTTCCACTTCTTGAAAGTTTTTAATCATTACATGGTATATAGTGGGGACAAAATAGATCCTTAACATGCTTTTTATACTCCAGCTTTGTCCTTTTAATGAAAGCTATGCATCTGAGCAAGTGTTTTCTGATAGTTCAGCCTAATTATAGAACCATGGATGCAGAACTTCTATTAAAAAAAATTACAGAAATGACAGCAGGTATACCTTAACATCTTCATCTTGTACAACTTAGAATTTCTCAGCTAGCTGAAAGGACGGGGCTTAAAGCTTTCAACAATCTGCTTCTAATAGTTAACTTGCATTCATGTGTTTCTCAAAACCAAACTAGCTTCAAACTTAGAACTGTAAACTGCTCAGTGCTGAGATGAAGGTCCTTAAGTGACTGAAAGGTGCAGGGACGATCAGAAAAGGAAGACACCGTTACCAAGAATAGATTCAGAATACCTTTATTTATTGCCTCTTCTTACTTGTGCTGCTTCTGGTTGCAACAGGTGAACACCTAAAGGGTGTTGTCTTGGCTTTCAGTGTGCTCTTCAAGTACTTAAAGATGGCATGTAAGCAGCAGGAAGGTGCTAAACCATACTTTTCCGTTCCAGCAGAGACGGTGGGACAGTTCACTTTTCCCAGAGAACCTACAGCTTTATCTAGAGGCTTATTGCTTGACACCCATTCACGGCAGTATTTCTGTATCCATTCTTGTATTTCTGGATCACCTCTAGTCTGGTGCTGGGTGTTGTGCAGGGAGTCAATGAATGCCACAGAGTACACTTTATTCATTACCTCCCACTTTCTCTGCACCAGCAGATCTACAAACACCAAGCCACCGTAGCCATGGGCAATGAAGGCCACATTCTTAGCTGTGCTCTTTGAAATGAAATAATCCCATACATACATGGTATGTTCCTCAGGGCTGCTGCTGCCTCTTTTGGGGATCCACCAGACTGAATGTGTAGAAGTCAGTGCTTCTTCCCTGGCGGAAGAGTTTAACCTCACTTTTTCAGTCTTCAGATCAATGAAGTTGTCATTGGGATTCAGTACAATCACTCCCCCGTGGCTTTGAAGGGCCATTTTGATGAATGGTATTTGTGTTCCATGCCCCAGACCCTCACTGATAATCATCCTGTGCCCCCACTGTCCAGCATGGAAAACTCCACGGTCTTGAAGAAGGACAATTAAACTAGAAGAAATTGTTAGAGCGTTATTGCTCATGAAAAAGAAACTTCTTGGTTCATCCTCTGTAGCATCAATAGGAATATAAACTTTCTGCAGCAAGCAGACTCTTTCCAGGAGATCATAAATATATTGGGTAATCAGATGTCCCAAAACTTGGTAGCGTTTATGATTCTTAAGTGCATTCTTGTAATAATTGAAAACAAAGGACTCATTTGTATCCAGATGCCTCAGTTCCCCTTTTATATTGAAGTCATACCTAAGTTCCTCTTGATACTTTGAGCCCTCTATTAGTTTCCTCAAGCTTAATTCATGCTGTATTTGTAGCCACTACAAATTAAGAAGACTATGTCAATGTAGTGATGGACCTCCATACAACGCCTACGGAAAGAAAACCTATTGTATTAGAATTCAGATTTCTAAGTGGTTACAAACAAATTACTTGTTGATACAGACTATCTCTTGGTGGCCTGTAGTAAACCAACTGCTTGTAAAGCCTCTCACAGGATTTGGTTGCTAGATTCCAACATGAATACATTAATACTAAACTCTTCAGTTATTCATTCATCCTTACAAACACTCACCCAATGGAAATTATAGAATAGGTGACAGAATAAGCTAGTCACTGTGATCCAGCAACAGGAGAAAAAGGTGGTCCACACAGCAAGCTTCCATGAGAGTAGGTTGAGGTCTATAGTTTCAGTTTAGACCATTTTTCCAACTTTTATGACTGCTCAACTGATAAGAATTATACCAGGAAGAGGCCTCCAGCAACTGAAAAGTTAAGCTTATCATAACCTTCTCTTTTCCTAACAACCATTTTCCCAATCTACCATCACACAAAATTACCAGTATTTTTTAACTGAATTTGTCATCTTAACACAGTAATTTTGTTTTGGCAGATGGCTTATAGGAAGTCACATTTGGCAGATTCATTGGTACAAGCTACTATATAATTTTTCTTGCTGAACAGATATTTTTAGAACACAGCAAATCACATTCTGTGTTGAAACTCACTATACCATCTGCTAAAGCTGATTATTAGGACAGGAAGTGATCTGAAAATTTTCACCTAAACAATTTGAGTTGGAGCCCAACTCCATCATGAAATGGAAGTTTTCTTGGGAAAGCTACTTAGCATAATCAGAGTTTTTTCTTACACTTCCAAATTAAAAATAAAACAAAAATCTTTGCTTTTCAATAGAGGAACACCACATACATTTATCTTTTGAGCAATCTCCATTGGGTCAGAGCTATTAAGTAATTTCTTCAGGGTCCTTCCTGTCTTCTGCTTAATAGAGACTAGGCTCAAAAATGCAGCCTTCTTTTTTGTCTCATAATAAATACATATAGAAAAGGGAAAGAAATCCGATTCTGTGATGTACAAACCATCTACTGTCTTGCCAGTTTCTTGGACTAGAAACAGCAGAAAAGTTTGAACTGCACGTGTTCATTTATGATTTTTTCATTCTGCAGGAAGTCATGAAAGATAGAAAAAAGATGGGACAGCACTGCTGTATTACTGAAATATGGGCAACTCACACATAAGAAATTCTATTTATCAGGGAGGAAGCTATCTGTGCTCAGGTTGTTTTCCCTTTGCAATGAAGTGGGAGGAAAATGGACATAGTTTAAGGAAAGGTATCTGGAGAGAAAGGTGAAGCACAGAGGAGACATTCCATAGCAATTAAGAATAGGTAAAGGCAGTTTCCTCGCAGAATGGCACACTCTCTGGCACTTCTCACTGTCCTAGTCTCTTCTCACCTGTAAAAGGTTGGAGACTATAGTTTCCCCAACATACTATGAACAGGAATTTACTATGCTCTTATTTTAGCTACTAGCAACAACATTACTTTATCAGTTCCAAAATAAAACAAGGTTATGCAATTCCAAATTAAACCCTGTAATACTGAACATCTACTTAAACGTCTGCTTTGAAAGGCAGAAACATAAAAATACAGTTTTACATTAGGTATAGTGACTTCCCTTCCTAAAATTCACTTCAAGGTGTAAACTGGGAAGTTTTGAAGCAATTTATAGTAGGTTATACTATAAGTGAACTTAAGAGTTCACTTGAATCACATCTTAAAATCTTACTATCATAAAATCAGTCCTCCAGACTAGTAAGTGTAATACCATTTATAGAATAAAAAAAGCAGAAATTATAGACTGTTATACAGAGACACATAATGCATTTACTTCTTTTTGGTAACTCTGCATTCTAAATTGGTGTTGACTGCTGCTTGTGCTTCATCACATATAAATACCATAGTGAAGGGTGTTTATTCTAGTAGTCTTTACAATTGCTGTTTGGATTTTAAGAATTACTGTTGGGAGGGGAAATCCCTCTTTCCCTTCCTTCCACTTTTTTGTTTGGATTGTAAAATGCTTCAGCTGTAAATTCAGCTACTGCTTTTTAAAGCACTACTGTAGTATTAGTTTTTGTAAGATTTTTGCATTTAAACCCACTTTCCTTTATTCTAGTAAGGCCCAACATTACCATATGCTCTCCTGTAAAATCTGTCATCATCATAGATGGAAATCTTTTTTCACTCTGGGACTGTAGACAGCTTCTCTGCACAAAAGAAAATAAACCCATCTTAGTTCAGCTTTTATCATTTTATGTACCAAGGTGTACCCATAAAAACCATCAGTTTTAAAGAGCTCAAAGTTACAGACTGACATCTCACATTTGTCATTTACACACAACCATAAGTTAAAACTAAACCTCTTGAGTGTGAAACTAAGAGGTTGTCAAAACTACTTCTGCACAGCTTCCCATTACTCCATATAAAGGCACTACCAAGAGGACAGAAGAGAAAGCAACACACAGAGAACTTACAACTCCAAAACCGTCCTGTGAGGAACAAAGAAATCTTTTTACCTCCACCCAGCTGTGAGAGAACTTCCCACACCCCCCACTGAAAGCCCTGGCGGCAGCTGGGGTTATAAGGGCGCTGCCCGCTGATGTTGAGGGTGCCCAGCTGTGAGCAGCCGAAGCTCCGCCCTAACAGCGGCTCCGTGCCGGGAGCGGCAGCGGCCGCCGCCGCCGTGTGCGGGATTCCCTCCTGGCCAGGTGCTGCAGGAGGAGAGTTGCTTCCCTGGCCAGCTGGGAGCTGCAGCACTTCCCAAGCAGGTGGTTGGGTCTCCATGGGGTGACATGGGCACGCTCCATCATGCCAACACTGACCTGAAGGCTGCCTCTGTACACTTCCTGCAGCACTAAGGATGGTTTGGGCAAGTTTGGTTGACAACTCCTTCCCTGAGCAGACATCGAGTGGAGATCTACAAGGTCTACCGTGGTGATCACAAGGGGGTAGAGCTGGGCTGAAAAATGGGACTTCAGGCACGGCAGCCTGCCCAGCTCTTGCCCTCCCTGCTCTGCAGCTCCAGCCCCCTTTGGCCTAAGAGCAAACACTACTGGACAGAGCAACTCTGCCAAGAAGAGATGTATGGAATTTGTAAGAATTTAGAAAAAATTGTGAAGGTATCACTGAGTCTGTCCAGGTTAGTTCTCACCTGCCCAGTGGGCAAACAGACCTGTGCTGCTCACACACCCAGCACCCTTCTCCTGAAGGAGGGACTGCATGCCCCAGCACTGCCACTGCCAGCACGGCTTCAGGGAAAAGGACTATTGTTGGATCTGATGTGTAAAGGACCAGCTGTGAGCAATGCCTCACTGGTTCCAGTCCCCAGCAATTTCACTCAGAAACTGAACTACTGGTAATTACACTCTCTTCTGATTTTCAGCCCATCCTCATTTTACACCCTTAAGTCTTGTGATGGTTTAGTTGATACATTTTCTGCCTGCCCCTCCTGCCTACTCCTGCAGGCAGGTGGGCTACCACCGCTTTGCTTGGTGTTTCAAGCACCCGTTGGAGCAGCAAATGCTGGGGAGCTCGGAGAGAAGGACCTAAGTGTAGTACGGGATTGCACCATAAGAGGGAGATGATTCCCTGTGGATTTTCTGGTGGACCCGCAGCCCTGTCCTGAGCAGTGAGTGCCAGTGGAAAAGGAGGGCCATGGTGGCCGCAGAGGTCTGTTAGAGGAAAGAAGAAGGGGACATCTCGGGATCCCTCATCTCAAGAGCGTGATGTCCTTTCCATGGGTTTATCCCAGGAGGCTCTCAGTGGGTCCAGGAAAGGCTGCTAGACCTGAAGGAGAATTTCAGATATTCCATGGTGTTGCAATACAAAAGGGGCTGCAATCACTTCCAACTAAACTATTTTAAATAATATTCTCTGTAAAGTAAGTTTGTAATAGTCCCATGGGAGAAAAAATTAATTTTGTCACAAAACCAGACTTCCTCCTCCAAGGGAAGGAACATTTTTCCCAAGGTCTGAAGTCCATACTTACACCTTTTGAAACATATTTCTTGAACTTCAGGAAAACCAGATGAACCAGAAAATATGTACCAGTGTATGTATCTTGCATTATCACTCCCTGCTGTCTTGAACAAAGGCACCGTGCTCCTCGGTATTCATTTTTAATTCAGGGACAAGATGTGAGACATTTTGAAAGGTCTTCATTAAAGTGCTGAGTTATTTCTCACCTTCTCTATCACACTTTTTTTTTTTCTTTTTTTTTTTTCCCTCCTCTATAAGCCTTGTGACAGGAGGTGAAGTAACAGAATTACATCAACTGCCTTTTTCTTCCAGTCTATGTCAATCTCCTGAGCTGCAGACATTGATTTTGCCAAGACTGTTGGAGTCTGGAAAGGGCCTGAATTTGGACAAGTTCAGAAGTTTCTGAACAGTCTAGCCTGAGAACAGACTGGACTGTCCAACACAGGGCAGCTACCTCTGCTCCTCCCGTGCCCTGGCACTTGCAGCAAATGCTAACAGCTACAAAAAGGCTTGCTTGAGCTTGCTGTAGCCTGCTTGGCTCAATGTGGTGTGAATGGCCTCCCAAGCCATGAGGGGGAGGGCAGAGGGAAAAAGAGCAGCCTGCTATGAGAGGCTACAGTGGAAACACCTCAACATGTCTGCTGGGCAAGGGTTCATGACTGCCAGGCTTTTAGGGGGAAGGAAAAAGGCAACAGGGACTTAGATGCTGGAGAAAGTCAGGGGGCAGCTATGAAGCAAGAAAAGTCTCTTGTAAGGGTAAAGCCTGCAGGCTGGTCTCCAGTGAGAGGGATGGGAACTGGGGTGAGAGGATGGAGCAGGTCTCTGGTAGGGCCAGTCTGCCCCACATTCCTCTCTCGAGTGAACTTGGGTCAGTAGGTTGCAGTGTGCAGCAGGTCCTGGGCAGTGAAAGATGAGGCAGTAATAATGTTGGAGCCTTTCAGTTTAACGCTGGCACTGGTGAGAGAGGGAAGGAACCCTTCTCCCAGCTCTCAGAGGGCGTCACATCAAAGCACAAAGTGAAGATTGCTGGGCCACAGCTGGTAGCAAGTTTGCTCGGGGTGATGAAGACAAAATAAGAGACTTCTTCCAAGGTCTTCACATGGCCCTGCAGCTCCTATGTGACATAACGGATGTGACAGCAGGCCAGAGACACCAGGACATCACCCACATCACTTCACAACTCATCTGTTATATCTTAAAAATGAACAATGAAGGAAAACAGCAAACAAGGCTGACCAGGGCAGCAGGACAGATGGAAATAATCATCAGTGACAGTGCAGCCTCAGCTTTCTCTTTCTTTGAGGTAAGTATGAGACAAGTCTAATCTCTCCTGAGAGAGCCATCAGCTACAAGTATTCCCCAAGCTCTTTGGCTGTCAGAAGTGGTGACCTCCCAGGATAGTTAAGTAGTTCAGTAGTCACTGACTTGTCAGTCAAGGGAGATTTTTGCACCAGTTCTCCAGTACTGCTCCATTTCCCTTGCTTCTGCGAGAGCAGGAACAGAACACCTTCAAAGGAGGTCCAGGAACAGCTACTCTCCAGACAGGACATGAGATGGGATGTCTGGAGCAGCAGGAGAGTGACTGGCAGTTTCCCATGGCTCTTTCTCAAAGCAAAACAAGGGAACAGGAACCGTAACTACATTTTGCCAGAAACTCTGTTTCTAGGCAGGGTCCTTCAAAGACTTTCATAGAGAAGCAGCTTGCCAGGACAGTCCCATGTCATTTGCAGAAAGTGCCGTTAATCTGTTCAGTTCATCAGATTGTGCTCCAAAAGGTCAACATCTCGCTCCAGGAGTCTCACTAGGTCACAAGAAGTTTCTACTTCATCATGCTGGAAACAAATCAGGAAAGGAAAGGCCTGGACTTGCCTTCACTTTATGGCCAGGAAGTCAGAGCTGTGAGCACTTGCTCACTAGAGCTAAAAGCCATCATCACCAAGGCAGCTTAATTTCTACTATCTTGCTAGAGAAAGTGGCTGAGTAAGCAGCCTACTGGGAAGTTTCTCAAAAGGTAGGGTCTCCCTGTTCCCATATAAGCACCTGCCTAGGTCAGAACTTCTTTACAAAAGCACAGTTTGATTTTCCAAAGAGCTGGTGGTTTCTCTAAGCAAGACAAAGTGACAGAAGGAAAAAGCCCCGCATCACAAACATTTCCAGGCTTCCTTAGAGGTACTCCAGTACTACTGTAGGCAGTGCATTGGCTTCCCTTGGCTCCTCTGGGGAGCTCCTGGGGCAGATTGCAAGTCCTGCCTAACCAGGTTATCTCAGGAACCAGTGATGAAGTGGTCTCAAGTGGTTTGAGTGAATTTCCTTCCTTTCTGGAAAGAAAAACTAACAACTGTCCCCTCATTAGACAGTAGAAGAAGCACAGAGGACATCAGGATTTATTAGTCCTGTGGCTCACACAATTCCTTGATTTAGGTGACTAGAAAAATCTTCTTGGCATTCCATGACCTGGTTGGATCAGTTTACAAACCTTTAGCTCATACTGACTTCACATTTGTATTCCATTTCCATAGCCAGCTAAGGAAATTCACTTTTTCTTTTTTTTTTTAAACCCAGCAAAACATATTCATTATGATGCCATGGAATACAAGCTTGTATCAGATGGTGTGTAACATCATCATCTTCTGCTCTCTTTTGGTATTTCTTTTTAGAGTGTCTTAAGAAAGAGAGAGAGAAAAAGAAAGAGAGAAAGAGAGAAAGAGAGAAAGAAAGAGAGAAAGAAAGAGAGAAAGAGAGAAAGAAAGAGAGAAAGAGAAAGAAAGAAAGAAAGAAAGAAAGAAAGAAAGAAAGAAAGAAAGAAAGAAAGAAAGAAAGAAAGAAAGAGAAAGAAAGAGAAAAGAAAATAAGAATCAAAACCAAAGCACCCCAAATTTCATCTCATTAAGTGCTGTACAAATAGCAAATAAAGAGCTGCTCTCTTCTGCTAAGGGGCTTGCACTCAGCATACATGAGAAGCAACAACACATGGATGTGTTCAGAGGGCTTACTGAAGAGCTGTCTCGGAGCTGACAGTAGCACCATGTTTTTTTCTCAGAAACAGATCCTTTCTGAAGGCACACAGCTAAAATAGAATCACTGGTCCAAACCCCAGAGAGGACTGGCCCAGAGCAGCAGGCTTCAGTGGGAGGTGGCAGTCTGCTTTGGTCAGGCAGTGCTTTGTCTTTTTGCAGAAAGTAGAATCATTTTGACAGAGGAAATGAGGGTGACTGACCTTTTGGCACAGGTAGGTGGAGCACTCATGTAGACCCCCAGCACCATCTCCATGGTGCTGGTCAAGAGAATCCCATCTAAGGCTCACTTGCGGTCCAAACCAAAACAACAGTGTACACACATCCTTTGCAACTGCCAAGCATCCAATTTAGCTAAGCTAATGTCTACTCAAAGAGGACTAAAATTGTCCTTAGGGGCCAGAAACCACCTTGACTATCAAGGCAGAGCAGGCATCTTGCTCACAGGCAGATCCTTGCAGGAGAACGCCCAGTTGCCACACTCCCACCATCCTGCACACACCAACACACTCAGTGTCCCTGCATACACCTGGGCACAGTTGTGCTTTCAACTCATCCTTTAGTGCATCTACAGCTTGCACAGGCAAAACACCAAAGCCTGTGTCTGCAGGGATGCAAGATCAGAACCAAACACACTCTTCAACCCTCCAAAGACACCACATTGTGCCTGTGCAAGACCAGTGGAGTCCTTCCAGATGAGCCGAGATCTCCATAAGCATTTTCCTTGCTTATATTCTCATTTCCCATGGGAGAGGACAGTCTTCTAAATGAAGCTGTTTGAGCCTTTCACAGCCCCAAACTGCGTCTGTGATCTGGACAATAACTAGGTCCACATATCCCATGGACAGTGTCATTCTCTTGATGTTGTCTCTTTGGAGAGAGTCATAAAGATACAAATTTCTGTATGTCCCCAGACAAACATCAAGAGATGCTGTTCACTACCTATGAAGACTATGTAGCCCAGTATGTTGGGTAGCCCCGTGTTGAGAGGCAGGTCTCATGCCTTTGTAGTAACTGAACAATGACCATGTCTGAAGGAGCCATAATCAGCCTGGGGTTTGTGGTCACTTGTTTATCTGTCTAACAACCAAGTGACCATCACCATCTTTGAGCTTTAGCTTCACTTTGCACAAATGTGTGTAACATCTGGTGCTGTCCAACGTTGATCACTAACAGGAACACCAAGCTGTTACTCTGTGCCGAGCTCTCTAGGACCTTCTTTTGTTGTGTGGCTATTTTACGTATGCGTAGGGTGTTTGTCTCCATAGCAAATGGAATGCAGAATTGGTCCCTAAAAGAGAGTTCATGTCAGTGATAGAAGTGTTTTGATTTAAATTTACTTGTAGACAAAGTCAAACTAAGAAGACTGACTGGAGTCCATTAATTAACAGCATTATGTCATCCATAAGACTGAAGTAGGTAAGTACTGTCCAAGTTTTTTCAGCTTTACAGCCTCAGAGCACTGTACTGCTTTCGTTAAGGAAAAGCTGTCTTTCTAGGGTTGCTGTCTGTTAATCAGCCTTCTGCTACAGCACAAAATGGGGTGATCTAATTATGCATGCCTTTTGTTTGAAAGTTTATGTAACTAGCAAGTCAGAGTTTCTTTTCAGAGTGTTTGAATGGTATCTCTTCAAGAGGTCAAGGGAGGAAACTTGAGATAATAGAGCAAAAAACAAATCAGAATCAGCTGCTTTCAAATGCACCCAGGGTTACAGTTGCTTGAGCACAATTTGGGAATGAAGGAATTTCTCAGTAGCCTGCAACTGATGTAGCAATAGAGGCAAAGATACAGGAGGGAGCTTATGAATAGAAACAATAGTGCTGCAATGGCTGCTGATAATATCTTTGCAGAATTAGGACTTTATTCTTCCTGGTGCTCAAAGCTGGTTTTTGCTGGAGAAGCTATTCTGTGTATTTATTCACTTAAGGTTACAGGCTTTCTGATGGGCTGGGCTTTCTGATATCCCTCTAGCTGCATCAAGGGGTATAACTTAGCATATAGCTCATGTAGCCTCTTCCTTTATCTAACACAGAGGTAAATATGTGAGTGCTTTTAAATTGTGGATGCAGTATTCAAACTAAGAGCTGGGAGGGAATTTCACAGCCATTAGCCAGCCTATGGAAACCAAAGCAGTAAAACTTACCCAGGCACTCGGAGTCCATAATTCTCCAAGTGCCATGTTATCCAAGGAAATTTATACTCATTTACCAGGGAACTGTCAGTCAGGAAATTTACTGCGTCTTTTAAACCCAGCCTTTTCAAAACACAATTATTCCTCTCTATTGACCGTGCAGAGAACTGGGACGCAGTCAGATGGTGCTGCAGGAGCCCCCAGTTTCTGCAACAACACTCTGCTTTCTTTCTGCCTTCTCTCCATTGTCCTGTTATCCTAGAGTTTGGTTGTCTCCATCCTTCTCTTCCGAAGGCCCCAGTCCTCCCCCTTCTGCCATCCCAGAGCCTGCCCACTGGTTCAGCAGGAAAACATTCCGTGCTTGCTCTGCCTGTGAAGGCTGACTTTAGAGCCTGGAAAACAGCGTGGGTTGAGGCCTGGATGTCTGACCCATTTCATGCTGTCATTTTCATACAAAGTGACCTAGAGATTTCACCCTGAGGTGTTAGCAAAAGCCGCCCCATGTTTATTTAACTGGGTTAATTCTCCTCCCTAGTGAACCTTTCTAGCCACAGCCCATTGATATTATTTGGGCTGCTATCAGAGGAAAACAAGACCTTCAGAAGCTCTGCTGTGCTGATTGTGACATTTGCTGGAGGGATAAGGACAGAAATAAGGCAATATTTATATGGGCATCTGAGCTGCAAGTACGCAGCAAACCATATGAGCATCACAATTTTTTTTCTGTGGTCAATTACGGGAAAAGTATGTTTTATGTTATCTGCCCAGACACCACAGGAAAGATGGTCTGTAGCTATTTAAGGTGGGTCTCACTTCCAGTCTGACTCTTAAATACTCTCCTCAGCATCTGCCTTTTCACTTGGAGTCCTAAACCAGTCCAAGTCTATAAACCAGCTCCATGCTGTGGAAGACGTCTCTGTTTCTGGACAGCAGAGGATGGCACCCTGGTGGTGCCTTCAGCCCTTTCTTCTGAGAGCAGAGCTATATCCTAGGTAAGAGAATCTAAACGGACACATTGTGTTTCAAGACTGAGACTACAACTGTATTTATGCTGTGCTGAGGATTTAGTTTGCAATCTTCTATCAGAAACCTGACCTTATCTCTCTGTGGCTAAATGGGGCGCTTTGTTTTACTAGCAGTGTCTGTGTTTACTCTTGAGGTGGGCTCAGATGAACACATGAGGGCGAAGTGCTAATCTGAAAGTATCACAAACACTTAAACAAAGAGAGGAGACATGTGAGGGAGGCTTCACCCTGAGATGTGATCAACCTATGGGCTCACAGGATATCTGGAAAAGGCTATTCTTAGGGCTAGTATTTCTTAAGGGTTCTGGTGAAAACTTGTCCTCGGCAAGCAGAAGCAAAATCTTTCCCAGTCTCTCTTCTCCTCTAGGGACTAGTAGCTGAAATATCTTTCAATGTTAAAAGCAAACCCCAAGTATCACCGCATCTAATTACGTCATGCCACGTTCTCTCTTGGTCATGCTGCCACAAGTCAGCAGCCCTGTGAAGCAAGGCCTTATGAAAACACTCCCACATGCAGCCCAGTCTCAGAAATGTGCATTTTGCCATCCTGGGTGTCTTGCTCATGTCTCACCCTAGGGCTGCAATCTGCTTTCACAAGAGAGATGGAAGTCACAGCTTGCTGGTCACTAGAAGGAGACTGCATGTGGCCAGTCACACCAAGATGAAAGTAAAGACAGTGATTATTCTGCAGCTGGTGTTTAATGTGTTGTTCATACAGGTTCCATGATGTCTCCTGCAGTTCCCTGCTGCTACAGTGCTCTTTGCTAACTGAGGAAAGCTGGGCAATAGCTAGAATTTAAGGGCTGCCACAGTCCCTGAAAATTACATTCCCTGAAGAAATCAAAGTTCCATATTAGGATATGGGAGAAGTAAAATAAAGCATAATGTATTTATGAAATGGCTTTAAGATATAAATATTAATAATAAAAAGGAAAAAAAAAATCAATCACACAGAGGACAATTCTTTCGTTCTGCTACATTGCAGTGAGATAGGTCCTGGGTAACGCTTCTGCTAGATTTACTCTTGAGCAATCACATGAAAGTTACTGGCAGAGGCTATAGATTTCTTTAAGAAGAAATCAGAAAGCAAAGCAAGCATTTTCTATTAGTAGATTATTTTTAAACACTCTCAGAAAAGCACTGTCTTGTAGCAGGTTTTATCTTTTGTGGATTTGAACTTCTCATCTTGGCAGAACAAGACAGCAATGCATTTGGAAAAAAAAAAAATCAGCCAAAGCATTGCTCTGAAAATACAACTTTTTCTCAAACAATCTCATTTATATTTTTATTTACAACTATATATGAAGATCTATCAAAAAAACCCATCTGGATAATTTTATAATATTGATAAATTATTAACTAACTTCTAATTATACCACCTCTATATTTAGCCTCATTAGGGTCACATTAGATTTACAAAACCTTACCAAAATTGTTCATTAAAAATAAATCCAGATTCATAAATGCCATTGCAACCTGATAGTCTAAGTTCATTCCACTTAAACAAATGATCAGATCACAAGCTTTATTGACCTGGTACTCAGTTAGATATAGCTAATGGTTGATATGGAAAAGGTAGATCATTCATATTCCTATTTCTGTTTCACCAACTGAAGCAGTCTACCATGGTGGCCTCCCAGAAGCCCTGTTCCTTTTGATATATACTACCAGAGTTAGAAAAACTTTTATCTGCTGAAGAGAAGTCATGTTTAAGAGTACAACCCATTAGCTACCAGTTTGGGTCAGTTCTCCATGAAGCAGATGAGTGATCCAGCCTGCATGGCTCTCTCTTTCTCATCATACTACGGTGAGAAGAAAGACAGGGATATAAGGCAGTGTTATTTGGGCTATATTATAAAGTGGGTTTATAAACCCAAGGGGTAAAATCATATATTAGGGTAAAACAGAGACTCTTCAAAAGGGAAGCAGTGTATTTCCACAGCACAAGAAAACTGGCACTGAAAATGAGTCACTGAATATTATTTCTCCAGAGGACAGGTGTGTCCTGGTTGGAGAAAAGAAACAAGCATATTGGAACACGGAAGAGGAAAAGCTTAACCATTTAAATATAGCACTCTAAAGGACACATTGGGTATGGATCCAATCCAGAAGTACATGAATAATCTGGGAGCCAAGTGCAGTGTCATGGATCCCAAGCAATTGCACGTGGTCTGTGAATAACAGCTCTGCAGCAGAGCTGAGACCTCCCCCTTCCACAGGAGGCCCTTGGTGACACTAATTAATGTTTCCAGAAGGAGTCACTGATGGGAAAACTCAACAACACCAATATCATAAATCAAATTAAATTTTAAAGAAAGCAAACAAAACCCTTGGATTTCACAAACCCAAATCCTATGTGGATCTGACCAGTATCATAATTAGAAGCAGACCTCAGCCTTTAGCCCAAAGAAACAGCAAATCCATCTGCTTTGAACCCCGTCTGCGTGATTCTGTGCAGTGATTCTCTGCACACACCCCCGTTCTTCCTCAGAGGTAAGAAATGATGCATGTCTTGCCTCAGAAAGCAGTGAAGTGCAAATTCTATAGCAGAGAAATGGCCTATTGTTGGTCGAGGGTACACTTTCCCAGTCCATTCTGGGCGGACACAGATTATACGCTCTTAGCTGAGTCTCAGACTGCTTTGGGTAAAACCTATCCATTTGATCCAAAACATCTTCAGACAGTTTCATCAGGAAAAAGATCAGAGATCTGGAATGGGAAAATGCATTTTGAAACAATAAATTGCAGGCCTCTGTTTTGCTTTCTAAAGCTATTTATATCACTACTTGAAAGATGGTATACAGCAGGTTTGAGTAATTGCTGAACAGATGAGTTATAAAATTGCTAATCTAAGGGATAATTGCACTGAGGGTTTATTATGTCTAATTGTCACTAGACATGTGGGGTTTACTTGTTGCCTCATTTTTTTTCTGGCACTACCCACTCATAACTTGTATTTACTGCCACTAGGGACTTAAAAAAATAGCTTCAGTAATAAAATTTTAAAGTATTCTTACTGTAATCTCTTGCTTGAGGAGCTAATGCCACTAAACACAGAAGGCTTTGTAAAGTGCTATGTGTAATGAAGGATGAGCTGAAAGAACTGAACTGAAGGAACAATACCATTATCACAAATTGCAAACTTCTTCAGAGTGATGTTTGGCAGTAAATTACAGGCTGCCTGTGACTTCCTTTCTGCAGCTGTGAGATATTTACTATTGGAACATACAACCTTAAATTAGAGGGCAGAGAGAAAGTAGGGAAACACAAGGAAAATTAATGCATATCATAAGAGCATATAAACTGTGCATAGAGGATGGCTCTCCTGTTCTCAACAACTGTCATTTCCTCACTCAAATTCCTCTTTAATTCACTTCTGCAAAGGGTTTAGGTGCTAATCTGCCAATGAAAACTTTTGTTTACATATTCATAACTGCTTTTTTTTTTTTCTTTTCTTTTCTTTTTTTTTTTTTTCCCCTAAAGCAACCTAAATAACTATAGAGCAGCCAGATTGGGCATCCTCTTCTCCAAGTGGTGCCCCATCTCTCAGAGAGTTATTCTTTACCAATATCCCCTCCAGTTTGTCTGCAGTCTGTTTTTTTTCCCCCTTGCTGAACTTTGAGAGGCACTGAATTTCTGCTGGAGCTCCTGGTGAGACTTGCAGGTAGCAGCTTAGGGAATTCAGTGGATTATCTTGATGATTATAGAAGGAAGTGCTGGCATTTTGCCTCATAAATTCATCCATTTCAGCAGAGATCGAAAAACTTCTCAACAAACATTGGAAGTACTAAAGTAACCAGGGGAAAAGCAACACCAAGTAGTCACTAGTAGAGGGAGGAGTATCCTGAGGAGTGTGGTGTAGTTTCAGCAAGGCTGTACTTCCATCTAGATGCTCAAATCCCTTTGAAACTCCAGGTCACTGGCCTCATTTCTTGGTGATGCTGCACCTGCTGTAAAGTGCTCTCCTCAGGCAAAATTACCATAAAACCAGCTGAGTTAAGAGCTCACTCTGCTTCTGTGGGCAAAAACCCCATATAATGGATCCTAGATGTTCAACAGCAGCTGAGGCTTTCTTCTGCTCTGCAATGCTTGGCTGAAGACTGTCTTAATAGAGAGCTACATGGTGCAGAAACGAAGATGCTGGGGATGATCTCATGTTTTTTGGAACCTTGTTCTGTCATACTCAGAAAAGCAGGGAGAGCAAATTAAAACACATAGCAGAGAGCTGCTAGGGGTTGGTGGGAATTATCTGCATGCACTGTGAACCCACGTGAAAGACTAATGTTTCTTAAAGGAATTAGAAATCCTTTATAATGGGTCAGTTATGCAGGGCCTCAGTGAAGCTGCTACTCCATCTGAGTGGCTGTAATTGATGCTCTTTGACTGCTGAGCAGCTCTTTCCTGCTCTTACTCACATTGCTTTGGGAGAATGGTGAGAAAGTTAGTGCCTTCAGGTGTCTGGTGTGCAGAGCTGTTAACAGAGAAAGAAATCAGAAATTGCCTCAGTCCCCAAAGTATCAGGGATTTATTGAACGTGTTAAGGTTAAAATCTTCTTATGGACAAAAAGGAAACACAGTTCATATGTAGAGGTAAAAATCTGCTGCTAGCATAATTGAAATCAAATGATCTGATTAAAGTCTTCTTATTAAGCCAGATCTAATTATTATAGGAAGAAGAACAACAAAGGAAAAAAGACACCCAAAGAATACTACTACAGAAAAGTTTCAATAATAACAATATAGCTAAAATTGCTATATCCAGTTGTAGTATCTGGTCTTTTTTCCAGTGTTTTGCACAACCCATTTTGCACAACACTGGCCTTCTTGGTGCTCAAATTGATGGCCTCAGACTGGGGACATGGGGGACATCAGCACCCCTGAGTTCCTCGCTGTCCCTGTAAGAGACAATACAGATAATTTCTGTAAGTTTGCTAATTGGGTTCACACCCTGCTTCGCCACTTTACGTTGCAGCCAAACATATGGTACCTTTTACTTATGTTAGATACTTGTTTGCTCTGTTTGCTACCACTGAAATGTGCTTTGTCCAGTTACCAGGTCTTCATTTCTTTAATTGACTATCGGTGAGTTGTTTACAGCCCTGGGTTCTGCCATGTCAGCCTCTGCCCTTCTTCTTATCACCCCACGCCTGTACACTGTGTCCTATGTCTTGAAATTCAAGACCCCTGCTATCATGCCCAGCCTACCATCTTCTACACCACCTTGTTGTGTTAGGCACAAAGGTTTCATTCTGCATGGAAGAGCTATTTGTTGCTACCATCAATGTAAACATGCAAAAATAAGCAAAAGGAAAACAAATCAAGCATAGATTCCTGGTCATTAGAAGAAAATGTAGATGCAGGTAACCACAATTAAAACAAAGCTCTAGGCAGGTTAATGCAAGTTCAGACCTCAGTCCTGAGACCTTGCAGCTGTAGTTACAGGGCTACAGGTGCTGGTACTTGAGATGTTTAAGCCTCTCAGCAAAGCTTAGCGCTTGTGTCTCCTCAGCTTCATCATGCTTTGTCACAAACAGGCAAGCTCTTAACTCCTCATCATGTGGACGCTCACTTTCTGTCACAATCCACTGCCTCCAGCCTTACTGGAAAGACAGTTTTTCCCTTGGGAATATCAAGCTTACTTCCTTGGCTGCTCCCCTTTTCAATTAGCTGAGCTCCATGCACTGGCTCATCCATGTCTCCTTGCTGACGTCAGCCTCTGCTCCCTGGGGTGGCCCTGGGTTCCCAAAATGTGTGCTGTGATAACTGCAGATATTTCCATGTGAGCTGCATCCACAGCCATCCCAAAGCCAGGCTTCTTGAAGGGGCAAGCAGAGAAAAGAGCTCAGATCAGATGTGGAGTTGAAAGACCCTCTTACTCCTGGCAGATACATGGGATGGGGACTGGGAGAAGGGACTACAACTTCAGAGTGGAAAGGCTCTTGCAGATTTTGGCTATGAAAAGCCAAAGAGGAAAACAAGAATGGGTGTTGAACTACTTCGACATCATCACTCTTATGTTCTGTTGTCTTCTCCCCAGTAGAAGCAGAGCATTAGGGTGAGTTAGGTGCATGAAGAGCTGTATCCCACATAGATATATTTAATAAGTCTTAGCTAACAATAACATATTAATAAGGAAGAATCTCATGGTTAGACACTGAAGAACCTGAAAAATCTTTCAAAGATATAAATCTGTTAGCAATATATTAAGAAAATTCGATGAGGAAGAAACCAGAAGTGGACTAATTATTCAAGTGCTGTACATGTAGAAAAGACGAGGAAAAAAAGCAGACTTTTTACTAACAGAAAAAGTAGTAAAGGAACACAGATGAGAAAAGTTTCTTATCTTCTCATCAACTTGTTTGCGCTTCTGAAGCATCTAGCTCAAAAATTTCTCAGTGCTTGGATGAAGGAGAGAGGACAGCACCAGTGGAGATTTCAAAGTGGAACAAGTGCCCAGGAGGTCTGGACACCAGCAGAACAGTTAATAAAGAAGTAAAGGTCTCTAAGATAGTCTCAGAGAGCTCAGGTCAGAGAAACTCTTCTCCAACATATACAGAAATGTCAACAAAGGAGGTTAGAAAAATTCTGACCCAAATACAGCATTAAAAAATTCATCAGATCTTCAGCACTGACTGAGAACAGGTGTTATGCAGGTGAAAAAAAGGCTTCTGGAAAACTCCAGGAATCTGTGCTAGAGCTTCGAGTGTGATCTTTTATTCAAATGAAGTGTGGAAACCTGTCTCACTAAAACCCAGCACTCAGAGGGGCCAGCTGAAACACAAATATTTCCTCTTCTTGGCTGGTCACGTAATTCTTGGTGACAAAATAGGTTAAGCTTCAGGAGAGTTGTGTTCGCAAAGCATAAATGGCCAAATGCTGTGGGATCACTCCAGGTTTCAGGAATTGTCAGTCAGCTGCACTGTGCCCAAGGGCTGGACTTTCTCCCTTTGTGCTGGGAACTCTGGAAATATTTTTCAGCACAGCTGGGTAAGAGCACCTTGTGTTTCTGCTCACGGAGACCTGTGGCACAGCTGGGTCCTGTCCATTGGTGGGAAGGAAAGTTCTATTCAGCCCTTTCTGAAGGATGCTGGCACGAGAAGGGCCTTGGGTGGTGGGGATGGAGGCACTCAGCTGAAGACAAAAATAAGTATTGAAAGGGAATACAATTATGAAGCTAAACTGGAAAGAGTGATCTGGGCCTGGGTTGTGCTGCCTTGGAAAAGTTTCAAAGCCTTTTTAAGCAAATGGCATGAAGCTTGGCTATAAAAGTGCCTTTTGAGAATCATCTCCCCTTTGTACTTCTACAATTCACGCTTTTAATAGGAATATTGTACTCGTTGAAACTGCAGGTTTGCTTGACAGCCTGAAAGAATAGAGTTCAGACCAGGCAACATCAGTAGGTGCCTCAGCATTATTCCTGCTCTGTGTGTGTGAACCCTGCCTCAGAAAGAAATGTCATGGGGTGAAAAAGCAAGCCAGTTTGTAAGGCTGTTCCCATCTTTGCCTTGCTACTGACCAGGTATGAAATGAATCTGGATTGTCATAGTGGCTCTGATCCTGATACCTGTTCAGAAGGAGCTGCCCATAGCCAGTAGGTGCATTTTACAGATACAGTAAGGTTAGATGAGTATCGTTCCTGGCTGGGTTGACCACGTTCTTGGCAGCCATGACACGAGACAGGAGGCATTCTCACTGCAATACCACTTGAGTGTATGGTACATTTTATACAAGTTTCTGCTCCACTGAAGAGGATGGGAGTTTAATGTATAAATTAGAGCTCCTCTGAATAAATATGGATTTCAGTGTGTAGTTCAGTATTTCTGAAAAATGGAATTTCTGAAACAGAAAATGGAAGACTATAGGCTTCATCCTCTATTTCTTTCTTGATGCTCTGCACCACTCTGAATTTGGAAAGTTGTCTTCATGTGTTACCACTAGAACTGTCTACAACTTGGAACTGAGGAACTGAGTCATGCTCCAGCACCCTGCAAGCTGGCACCACAGCATTAGCACATGGCTTCCCCGTGCTGGAGCAGTCCCAGGGTGTTGACCTGACTCCTAAGATACATAAAAATACATCTGAGTAGGCCTGAGGCTGCTCTGCTCAACTTCAGTGATCTTTTTAGGTAGCAGGGCTCCTCTGTACTCAATGGAGAAAGAGTAGGACAGAAATTTACACCCCCACTCTGGCTCAGTTACAGGAGATCCTGGTGTTTCTCCATTCACAATAGCAAGACTCTAATCAGCCATGTTAACTGAGTTGCCTAAAATTGTGGTGTGAACATCCCCCCTGTGCTCCCAGATGTGCTCTTGTGTCAAGCCCAGCTTGAATAATTCTGTACTCTTTATTCCTTTAATAGTACTTTAAGCTCTTCAGTCTTTTGAACGTAATGTACTTTTTGTATACTGCAAACATGTGTAATTCAATGCATATGTTTTGGGAGTGGGGAGTCTATGAGAATGCCAAGAAAATCAATAAAGGTTTAGTGCATCATTATTCATTGTTGCAATGCAAAGAGGCATTTATTTATGCCCTTTAGTAAAGAACAAAAACACCCCAAAAAAACCTCAACCCAAAAAAAAAAAAACCCCAAACCAAACCCAAACAAACAAACAAAAAACCAACCAACCAACCAAAAAACAACACCCAGAAAATGGAAAACTGTTATATATGTGTAGTAAAATTTGATTTGAGAGGAAGAGTTTGCATCTGAATTTCTTGAAGTCTATTAAATTTTTAGTCTTCTTTAGACTAATAGGATTATGCCATTCCCAAACTGATTGTTTCCAAGCAACGATGCAGATCCTAGTGTATGTTTGCTTATCTCTTTAGTTTGCTGCTAAACTGGAGAAACTTCCAAAGATAGCTGCAAAACTGATGATATCAGGTGTTATACATAATTTTAAGACATTGTTTTGAGAAGATGGCCCATTTATCCTCTCTTTGGATTTAAAGAGTACATCAGGGCTTACATAAGACAACCAGCAAGTGATTATTTTTTGTTGTTGTTGTTGTTATTGTTTTTTAATGAAAGAAATGATCTGCACTGCCACCAGCACCGCATGCTCCACTACATTATTTTCATTGGAACACAAACACTTTACTGTGGTCAGGAGGAATTGCTCTTTCTGAGATACAAATCCTAAGCGGTGGCTACGAGTAGATGTGCAAGTCTTCAGAAACTGCAGTTCAGTGAGGCTTTTCAGATGTCCTCAGGCGTGGATGTCTAAAAGGCCAAATCTTCCCCGCTTTACTAATTGAAAGCTCGCTTCATGTATTATAAAGGAATGCACAGCTACATAGCCCTGTACACTAAATAATAAATAGCCAGCTGCAAAGGGCATTGCTATTTTATATTAACAACTGTCCAACCTGTGTGGAGATTTTGAAAGGTGCATTAAGAAGAGATTAGAGTATTTCCTCTTTCCGGGCTGCTTTTGGGTTTGATGACATCATGGGATAAATATGATTTAGGAGTCAATGTTTACTATTTTGGCATTCGAAAAGTCTGCCTAAAGAGCTCTGTTGTTAAATGTCATTAATGCATTTTCTTTAGAGTAAGAGAAGTGTGCTTTTATACATAATTTAATATGAAGAAAGGGCTTTATAGAGTTCTCTGACAGCTACATAAAGAATATAGTGCAGCTCTGTGTACATCTGAATTTCCACAGAAGGCAATTGATCAGCTCAGAATAGAAATACATCAGCTATTTAGTGGTATAAAGCAACAAAACACAAAGGACTGGAAGTGAAAAATACTATTATTGGTAGAAATTTTAGAAGGAATTTATTGTGGCAGAATGTAATTACCCAACAGGATGGACTACAGTGATTTATGTTTGTGTTAGTGTAAAATGCTTTCAGATTATTAATAACCAGCTCAATCCTTTATACTCATAGCAACACTTCTGGCACAATAGCACTGTAATGATCTGTCACTCTAGCTTTTGTGTTATTGGATATATAAGATCCCCTGCATTAGGCAAGCGTGGAGTCTTGGGGCTAGCGAGCAGCAAAGGCAGCTCCCTTACTATTTGCATTGCGGTATTACCCGAGATCTAATAAGGCCTCAGAGCCCTGGTGGGCTAGATGATGATCAGTACTTGAAATGAAAGATGGCTTTCCATTTCATAGCTCACAATTTAATTATGTGATGGGAATCAATAGATAGAGCAGAAAGGGAGGGCTGCAGCACAGGAGTTGTTGCACTTCATATAATAAACACCGGCCAGAGTCCATCATCTGTCTGCATCTCTTACAAGACTGTTATTTGATGTAAAATTAAATTATCTTGTGTACAAGTCAAAGACAGATAATTTCTTTTCATTTGTACTTCAGCAGTAGCCAAAGATCTACTGAGATTGTACTGTTCAGAGTTTGACTGCCCAGTGAGTTGCAGTCAAGATAAGAGAAATACAAGAGAGATACCCCTGAAAACATCATGTAGGATGTGAAGGTAACCACCTTAGAAAAGCTCCCTAGCTTTTTGAGGGAAGTGGGGCAGTGAGGAAAAGGCAGCAAAGCTTAATCATATTCTGTTCCTTGGCTGGTTTAGTGGGGATACGCAATGACTAAACAGAAAAAGTGACGGACATGATGCATGCAAGTGAGGATAGGGTGGAGGAGAGGGAGGAAGAGATGAAGGCTTTGGAAGGGTTTGTGCAAAGCCTATAGGCTAAGATGGAGAGTGTCCCAAGGAAAATTAGCAGTGTAATGACACCCAGTGTTTGACAGTCTTGCACTTGTTTAAGCCAACCTGGCTGCCTGGGCCCTGAGGCTGGCACTTCCCATGATGAACGATGGAACCTGACATTTACAAGCAAAACTACATGGTTTCTGAAAGAAGCGATATTGTGTTCAGGATTTTAACCAGTCCAGTGAAAGAAACTAGTATTTGTCAGGTAAAGGGACAATATGGTAGAAGAAGCAGGAAAATAATCAGTGTAAAATTTAATTTTGTTAAAATAGAATCAGCAGGGTTAAACCTGACCTCTCTGGCACTGGAAAGTGCCAGTGATATTGAAAGAGGCATCTGGATATACACCAGTGTCACTGAGAAAAATTTAACTGACCTTCTCCACCTCAGGAAGACCATAGTTTTGAGTAACTGAGTGGGTAGAACAGTCCAGAAATGGTTTTATTTTGTGAATTACTTTGGCTGATGCTTCCTCTCTTGGCTAGGCACAACACTGCTCTGTTTTGGTACCTTATTTTTATGCGTCGTTTGCATTGAGGTCTCCTCCCTCCACCTCCTTAACAAAGCTGCCAGGCTCCAAGATATGGAGCATTAAAAAAAATCAAAACCAAAACCAACCAACAAAACAAACAAACAAACAAAAAACACCACCCCCCCAAAAAAAACAATCAAACAAACAAAAAAAAAAAGAGAAAGAAAATTTCACAGACAGTTTCACGTTGCCCTTTTTAAAGTGCGCAACAAGATACGGAGATCAAAGCGGAGCCCTGATTACACAGCGCACACGCGGTAAACAGCGGCGTGTGTCGCCCCGGCGGGCAGCACCGGGGGTCCCCGCAGGGAGGGGGGTGCAGCCTCCCCGCGGCCGCCGTGCGGGGTGGGTCCCTGCGGCTGCCGCCGGCCCTGAGAAGGACGCGGAGCCCGAGCGGACGTCGGGACGGGCGGGCCCTGTCCATGGTGCTGAGAGGCGGCGGCCCCGACTCCGCGTCCTCTCCGGACCGCGGCCCCAGCGGGAGGAGCGATTTCCTCCAGGTGCCGTAGGCTTTTACCGGGAGTTGCTGCTGCGTGCAACAGATGTTTGCCGCGATGGATTTTCCTCTTTTAGCCACCCTAAGAAGGCAGGGGGATTAATTAAAGCCAGAATCCTCCTCGCAGGTGAACGGCTCTTCACGTGTTCAAGGAGCCCTCTCACTTTTCCTGTCTGTATTGTTGTTAAGTTGCTTACCATAGGACAGAGGATTTGATCAACCCTGCAAATGGCTTCTGTTTTGATTTGTATACGTGTTTACTTTTCTTCTTCTGTTTTGTTTTGTTTTGTTTTGTTTTTGTTTTTGTTTTTGTATAACTGCAGGAATAATGAGAAACAGCGGGGAAAGGGAAACATTGAGATTGATCATTTCGTGTATTCAGCTCATGATGACCTTTGGGGAAAGTGAGCATTTAATTTTTACTGATGTTGTAAAGGCGCAGGCAGAGTCCTGACCTTTCTGATCTGGGGTGACCACTATGAGCATCCCACTGAGAATTAATTAGAACTGCCTGGAGTGTCTCCAAGAAGCATTTATTAGAGTTCTATAAATGTGGTAAAAGCGATCAGTATGCCTCAGAGAAGCCATTCCATGTGCCTGCTGTGATATCTAAGTGAAGCTCAGACTTGTCCGGGAGTTGGTTTGTTTTGCTGTTCATTAAGAAGACCAAAATAGGAGAGACAGCATTAGAACTCCTGGGCAAGCATTGCCCATCATTCTGCTCTCCACACAGATATTTTTGTATAAGATTAAGGCACAATAGACAGAACTAGGCAGAATAAAATGAAATGTCTCCCCAAGAGGCAGGATGTAGTGAAATTCTCTAACTGTAAAAAGCACAATACATCCGCTTCTTCTTCTAGTAGCCCCCTAGAAATGTAAAGTGAAAGTGAACAGAAAGCTTCACACAAGAACTCCATAGAAGGAAGTATTTAAAATTTGAGGTATGCTACGATGCCATCGTACTTCAGCATTCAGTAGAAAGATGGGGCTATTAGTCACATGGGATTTTGCAGTCCTTTCCTCCAGAGATCAATCTAAAAATGGAAGACCAGTAATGAGTACAAAGTTTAGACAAAAGTATTTAATATAAGATATGATGATTTTGTGACACACTCTGCCAAAAGGACGGGAATTGAATAAGGAGGTTTAAATAAAAATTGTGAAACCATCTCAGTTTGTTTTGGAGTAGGATTTAATTGGGAATGATGATGAAAAAGCCAGAAATGTGAAATAACCTACAATGGAAAGGGCAGCCAAGTTACAGCAGATGGCTTTTTCTTGTTCTTTAAGTGCCTTATAAAGAGGAAAATATGCTATGTAATGACAGTTGTTTCTAAACTGACTCATTTTTTTTTTTCTTGGGGGCGAGGGGTGAGGAAGTGGGGAGGTTTCCCATGAGGCACTGGTTGAAAAAGGACAATCAAAAATACATAGCTGCAGACAGTCTATATTGAACTGGTTTTGTTCTGAAGTTACAGAGTTCAGTTTGATGTATGGTAGGAACGACAGCCAACTCCCATTCCATCTAAAACTGAAAGAGCAAATAGCCTCTGTTTCTCCCTTCTGCCTTGCCTCCCTGAGCATCTACATTGCATAAGGGCTGTACCACTCTCCTTCTCCCACAGAGTCTCCCAGTAGCCCTTTCTGTGGCTTGACTAAGATGTCTTTCTTCTGTCTTGCTGTGGGTGTTTGTATTTATGTCCTGTATCAGTTAAGAATTCCTCCTCTAATGCTGTTATCCAAACAACAGATATTCCTACAACTGAAACACTGCTGTTAAGATTTACTTAAAATCACCCCTCATTCTTTTTTTTTTTTTTCCTTCTTATTCCTTTCTACCCAAAATGGGGTTGTAGAGGGAGGGAAGGAAAACAGGAGACACAGCCTATTCTATATGACATACGCTCGATTTCCCAGCAAGACTTAATTACCACTGGGAGTTTGCATTCCTGTTACTTTTGACATGCTGAGCACTCGGAGTACAGTCCAGTGCCTCTTGTTTATTCCAGTTTACATGCACATGGATAAGATTTGCTTGAGCATTGGGGCACTTGTATATGAACTGTATATGAGAATGGAGACTGTAGGCATCTTCCCTGAAGACTGGAGGCATTCATGCAGCTTTCAGGCAGACTCAAGACCCACAGAAAATGACACTTTTCATGCTCTTTTCATAGAAGGTTTCTTCCTGGAAAGGAATGATCATATTGACTCAGAAAGTGCAGGTGGAACTTTTAAAGCCTCACATAGCTCAGCCAAAAGGTCCTACCATAATGAAAGAGCAAGGGAGCTTTGCAGTCAGCAGGGTTGAACTCATGACTGATATCTGAAGAGACGCATGCTTCATGCTTTGTGGGTACACAAGTGTAATTGGAGACAACAGGAGGCTTAGGATACTGTGTGCAAGATGGAAATGTAACACAGTGATTGCTCTTCATCTCTGCATAATGAATTGTGCATTGTGTTTTGAGGAAGAGCATGATTTCCCTTGCTTTCCAATGTAAAACATAGCTAAATTGTATTAGCTTCAGTCAAAATGAAGAATAAAACCAGAGAATTCACACACTGAAGCTATGTTGTTAAGGACAATTACAGAATGTGCTTCACAAAAGAAATCCAATAAGTATAGCACTGCCAAACTTCATTACAATGAAAGATTGTAATTTTCAAGGTTAAAAGAGTGTCTATTTATAAAAATAAGCCCTTTCCCCCCCCTGTTTTCAACCTCTGCATTTTAAACTATCAGCTGGATCTCATCTGATTTTTGTAAAATCCCAGACTACTGGGGAGGTCTGTCCTACCAGAAGAAGCAATAATATGTTGCTGAAATTATATTGATAATTAAAAGTTTTAGCTTTATATTTATTTGCTGACATATTTACTATGCAGAAAGTTTTGCCTTGTAAAAAAAGTCAGTTGGTTTTCAAATACTCATCCCTATTTATTTTTAGAAAGCTGGTCCTTCAAACTGATGGCATTTGAAGTATTTTAATACTTGATTTAACTTTCACTCTGATTATCTTTCAAAATTAATTTCTAGTGTTTTTTTTGATCAAGACACAATCAGTATTACGTCTGAAGCATGAAATAACTTTGCTTTTAATCTTGGTCTTCATGCAGCTCTCCCCTATTCAAGGTACCTTCTTTCACCCAACAGCTGCCTGAAAGAGGAACTCAGTCTGTAGTGGCTGGAGCTGCTGAAGAAGGAAACCTTTGGAGGGCTTATGGTGGAAAAATACATTTAGAGCAATACAGCTGGGCGAGGGGGTGGGGAGGGTATCAAAGCTTGCTGAAGACTAGCAAAGTCCCTCTTTCTCATACAAGTTATCATTGGCCAGTGTTTACAGTGATATCACAGTCCTGATAAAGCACAGGCAAAGTTTTGTAATATCATATAACACATTGCTCAACCTTAGGCTAATATTTTCAATGAATGCAATACTGCCAGCTACATTGTGGAGGGATACTGGGAAGGCATAGGGAAGTGATCATTTGTAGCATTAGAGCTGGGGCCTTCTATAGGCCTTCCTATCTATGTAAAAGTGATGTTGACTCTCAGTCATGTGAGCAACCATTGAAATACAAATTATTTAACTGATGCTCAAAATCTAAGGACTAAGTGTAAATCCAAAATTTGCTTGCCTGGTGTCTAAAATGAGTGACTTTCACTGACAATTCTGAAACATCATTTTCTGTCTCTTGTGCAAATATAAGTGTCCTATACTAGATATAAGAGACAAGTAAGC
The DNA here is from genome assembly GCA_024605025.1 of Megaceryle maxima. Taxonomy (NCBI): domain Eukaryota; kingdom Metazoa; phylum Chordata; class Aves; order Coraciiformes; family Cerylidae; genus Megaceryle; species Megaceryle maxima. The sequence continues at coordinate 2,831 of JANHGN010025442.1, read as the reverse complement.
AATTTTAATATAAATATGAATCGAGAAGATGTTTACCTTCGTCTCCCTTGAAAATATTATTATAGATAGAGATTTTTTACATAGCTGTGTGGCATGTCTGAATAGCATTCTGCTAAGGAGCTGGAGAAGAGTGTTTGGAAAGCAGTGATCAGAAGAATAGTTACCAAAGGTACATTGTCACAATGGAAAACTGTTGGCTGAGGTCCTCCAGAGAGGTGTCTTGAGTTTGGTAATGTTTTGTATTTACTTCGGTGATCTGGATGATGAAGTAGAAAGTATGTTTAGCACATCTGCAGATGTGCCAAACCTGGTGGAGTAGCAATCAAAATGATCCTGACAAATGGGACAGCTGGTCCAAAAAAACAGGAAGAACTTCAAAAAGGAGAATGCAAGGTCTGCACTTAATCTGAAAAAAATCAAGTGCATTAACACAAAATGGGAAACAGCTGACTAGTCAGAAGTTTTGCTGAAAAAGATGTTGAGGTTACAGTGACTCACAAGTCGAATATGTATCAACAATGTCAGTAAAAGCAAACATACAGCTTTGCTATGGAGTGCTGCACGTCTAGTTCCGTGCAATGAGCTTCAGCAAATGTGGGGGCAATCCAAAAGAAAGAAAGGAAAATTTTCAGAGAATTAGAAAACATGTCCTGTGGGGCAAGAATGAAAGAGCTAGGGGGTTAATTTATTGAATGAATGACTGGAGAGACGTGAGAAGCTTTCAAATAATCACAGGTTGTCATCTGTTCTCCATATCCATTGTGGATAGTACGAGAAAAGAATGTGCTAAAATTACATTGTGGAAGAGTTACAATAGACATTAGTAAAAGCTTCCTGATGATAAACATTAGGCAAGAATGCAGGAGGAAATAGCTGAATTCACTGCATTAGATTAAATACCTTAGAACAATCAAATTTACATCAGTCCATAACCATATCTCTCATTTATCCAGCCTTGGCACAGGAGGGTTGATTAAGACATCTCTTGATGTAATTTTGGCATTTGGCATTTTTTCTCATTTTCTGGGGGATCCTACTCTCCCTATGTAATTTTAGTGTGAACTATTCTATTTGCAGTTAATTTACATATATTTTTGAAAGGTCATCTCAATAAAATCTGTCTCATCTCATCCAAACTATATGAGATTCATGCATTTAATTTTCTTCTGGTGCTCTCCTACCTTTACCTCAATATCTCAGTCATTTACACATCTGCTTCTTCCACTCTGGGACACCAGATGCAGAGTTCACTGGGTAAGCCTAATTTATGACCCAGCTGTGTCCAGCAGCTGGGGTCAGGGAGTTGGAGAGAGGCATCTCAAGTGGAAAATATGTTCCTTGGCAAGGTGCTGTAAGGAAAGGAGATGGTCTCACTGGCCTTGTGTCACTCTCCTGCTGCGTAACAGGATATAACAGTGCACTTGTCATTGGATTCCCCAGAGGAGGCCTCATACATTGGGCTTGGGGAAATTCAGAAGCATTTTGTTCTTGTTGCTGTGCAAATTTACACACACATTTGGCACCTGCCATGAAAAGACTGGAATCTAAGAGCAGGCACATACATGGCTGTGCATATAGAGAAGTTGATTCCTGTGAGGCAGACACTGAGTTCAGTAATTAAGGTGTTCCCATGACAGTTATATTCTGATGAATTATGCATACTTGTATGATTGAAAGACAGGGATGCTTTCAAATTTTGTATATTTTTGTTAATTTTTGACTGTACTTTTCATGTTTGTTTGCTATGTAACATGCCTCCAAAAAATTTCAGGAGCGTATTTTCTATCAGCACCCACTATGATTGTTATAGTTGAATAAAAAAGATAGAAAATCATTTAATGTAACTAACTCTTTCATCACAGCCACCTCCTAGACTGCAGCTAATGTCTGTCCAAAGGGGTGGGATGCTGCTGGGACATCACAAGATTTTGAACAAGGTTGGGTTTTGGCTCTGAAGTTGTGCACATCCATGTGTCATTCCAAGTATCTTAATATTTAAGGCAAACCACAGAGGCTCAAATATAATCCAAATCCCTGTGAAGGTCAGATAGTTTATCTTCATACTCTGGTTGTGTCTAACTGTTCCCCTAACTTTCCCAAAGTCAAGGATGTTAGTGGAGTACAGCACTGATGCACTCACCCTTTTGTGTGCTTCTATGGATGAAAAAAAGAGATTTCTAAAGGCGTGTAGGGCAGCTATGTGATAACCTCTTGTTGAAAGTCAGTGGGAAGTGGATGACTGCAGTCCATGTTGGCAAACTTCACAAACAGAGACAGAGAAATCAGGTGGAGTGAGGCTGACTATAACTATTGGACATCAGACTGGGGGCAATCTAACATAGTTATCATCAATCTTTCAATATCCATGTCTGTTTATGGGCTCAGTAGAGTGAGAAAGCAGCTAGGGACTTCCCAGAATTCAGCTGCATAAATCCTCTGACACTCAGCAACATGTTGCTATTCCTTAGCCTTTTATTTTTATCCACGAGAGCCTATTTTTACCTAATAAGAGATTTCCGCTCCCCTCTCTGCCACCCTTGACATCATACCTCCATTATGATTGTGGTCACAATAATACAAAGCACAGAAGTTTAGGAAAGGACTGCTGGGTCTGTAAAAAGCATACAGCTACAGTGAACCCAGCCAGGAGAAATAAAGTTTAGCTCATCCTTAGCTGATGGAAAAGTATTTGATATAGCACTTGTTGAAACATTTCACACAGTCCTGTTTGCAGAAACCCAACTATCCTCCTTCTCTCTCCTCTCCTCTCCTCTCCTCTCCTCTCCCCTTCTCCCCCCTCCCCCCCCTTCCTCCCCCTTCCTCCCCTCTTC
>JANHGN010025441.1:41419-51633 GCA_024605025.1 Megaceryle maxima | reverse complement strand
GTGCTTATCACAAAATAACAAAAACATCTCTGGTACAAAATGTGTCCCCAGGCAACAGCATGATAGTACTTGCCACCCAGTTGGGATTTCTACTCACGAAGTAGGTGGAGCATCCTTCTGGAGATCCCTGCAGAGAAGGGAGTCCCAGGGGCTAGGTTATGAATGAGGAGGTGACAGGAGCCAACCCTCCTCTCACTGAGCATCAGAGATGAAGGGCTATAGACCAAGGGGTATTTTCCATTCTGTGAAATCTCATGCTGTGACTATGGGACCAGGAGTTGATGGTAGCATGGTTTTAAGTTTCTTTTCCAAGTTACTGTTGATGGTGGCTAGCTGCCATTGTACAGTCAACGTCAACATCCACAAGTTCATCTGCAGCAACATCAGATTTAAGCCTTTCCCTCCTCAGAGAGGGTCCACCACCTTCCCCAGTGTCATGCAGAAACCCGCATGTGTTAATTTAATCTTGTTTCCTGGAGAAAGCAGTGATGCTCAGGCAGGATAGATAACTTAGTGTCACAGAATAACAGCATCATAGAATCACAGAATGATTTGGGTTGGAATGGACCTTAAAGATCATCTATTTCCAAAACCCCTGTCATGGGCAGTGACACCTTCCATTAGGTCAGGTTGCTCAAAGCACCATCCAAGCTGGTGTTGAACACTTCCAAGGGATGGAGCATCCACACTTCCCTGGGTGACCTGTTCCAGTGTCCCACCACACCTCCTAGTGAAGAATTTCTTCCTAATATCTAATATAAATCTATCCTCTGATGTCTTCTTACATTCTTCCCCTCTGAAACTTTGCAGCTTGGTGACACTAACTCGTCTAACCGCAGAGACAACTCTTCTGACTGCTGTTTTCACAGCTATTGCTTTATGTTCCTGGAGTAGAGCTGCTCCAAAGGTGTCAAATGTGATGGGGCTTTTTTCTTTCTCCTTTTTCTCTCATTAACATATGCATAACCCCAGCTTTTGACAACAGTTTGCAAAAGCACTGATGTCTTCTCTCACTGTCTTTATCAGGCTTCCTGATGGAAAAGCCTCTGGTCTCCAGCTCTAACTAAATTTTTGCAAAAGGCCTGTGGAAAGGCTTCCTTGGAAGCATCTGTGAATTGTCACGTTTTGTGCCTGCTGCTGCAGTACCTCAGGACTGATCTCCCTTCCCAACAGTGCTTTTCCAAGATTTACCTCCCACTGCCACTGAGCTTTGCTGTACTTTTGTGGTGTCACCTTGCAATCATGATGAAGCAAAGCTGTGAAAGCAGCCATTGGGAAGTAAGAGTTGGGGATGTTCTGTCATTGGAGGAGGCTGTGGTACGAGGGACTCCATCTGTGAGGTTTTCATGCTTTCTTGTATCTGATCTCTTTTTCTTTTTTCAGCAGATTGCTGACACCGTGTACAGTGTTAGAGCACTATGCTCCTCACCAGTCTCCTCCTGGGCTGGGAGGAGTCTTTGATCAGCAACCCCATCTGCATTCTCAGGGTAAAGTCATGCTCTTGCTAGGATCTCACTTTAACTGTTTAATCCCTGGTGACTACTCCAGTACTGTCTGCCCCTATGGATTAAGCCACCTCTGAGAAAAACCTTTGAAAGTCTTAGAAAGAAAGTTCAGAAGCTCTGGTAGCTTGTAACTCTTTTTTAGCTACTCTTTGTTGAATGAGATGTTGTTCTTTTGTGTCATTTTGCCTGAGTTCAGTGTTTTCCAAATGTATGTAGAATACTTGCATTATTAATCTCTGCCCTGAAATAAATGAAAATAATGAAAACAAGTGTGTTTGAAACAAATGTCATCAGAAATAATGTTATTTTCTAATTTTTCTCCTTTCTTTTCTGAACATCTTTTGCTCCCTGTAGTGAAGCTCTGTTCAAACCTTTTTTGGTCATCCTCCATATTATTAGAGTTTGAATTTAGGAGGGAATTTCACACTCCACCCTCAAGTTAAGGATAAGGAGATGAGTCAAAGTATGATCTTAATTCACCTTGGATAGTGGAGGTTGTTCATGTCCCTGGGATAAGGAGGCTGATGTCAGTGACCTTAGCTGATCCTCAGCTGGCAGAGACAAGGCTCAACCTTAGCCTTGCTCTCTCTCATGGTACCATTTCCCACTAGACTCCAGAGCTATCTTGTACATTGAATTAATTTTGTGTCAAGGAAAGTTTACTTGGTGGAGAAGCTGCAGCTTCTTGTCTGTTGCATGAACATGTTGTATGAGCTCATGACAGTATTATTTGCTTTTCTCTAACACAAAGCATGCACATAATTATAGAACAATTCTAGTGTTACTAAGTAGAAAAATTTTCCAGTGCCTTTGAATGGATCAGTGACAGGACCCTACTCAAAGCCCTTCAGTACATATCATCTGGCAAGTTCTATAAAGCAAAGGGAAGCATAGATGTCAACCTAAAAAATATGTTTGGCCTTTTATGAGCAATTAATGAACCACATCACTAGTGCACTAACGTGGAGGTTTCAGAGCTAATAGAAAGTACAGAAATCACAGCAAAGTGTGGCATATCAATCTATGCATTTTTTACTGAGAACTGAAGGAATAACTAGTGTGAAAGCACCACAGGAGTTGTAAGAGGAGTTTAACAGAATGTTCGTGCTATCGTAAGTCATTTCATTATGACAATTAACTTTCTCTGTAACACAGAGCAGGACCCACTGTTTCATATTTTCAGCTTATGCAGATCAGCACTATCAGTTTCAAATGTGTTAAAGCAGTTTGTAGAAGCAAAAGATCTGTTTTCATTTTCCTTGTGGAAACTATTCATCCCAAAGTGGCTTTGGAATGCTGCTAGTAATATGATGTAATACAAACTACTGTGGACTGTTGCCTGTAAGAACCGTCATACTGAGAATAGAGACATTTGTTAAAAATCAAATGTTTGGAAAACTGGTTCAGCAACACTAGTAGCAAGGTAACCATGGTTTTGTAAGAGCTGTGGTAGAAAGAAGAGGGTAAAAGAAGTGGAGAATCCTTGGAAAAAGACGAGACATAGTTCTCTATGTATCAGAAAGATATTTAACATCTACTTCTTGGTACTCTGTTTCACTTCAAAAGAATTCTGAAAAGAAATCTCTGGGTCCTAGGTATCATGGAGTCCATCAGCCCTGCATAAATCAAGCACATAGGAAGCTCAGTGCTTCTTCTGCAGTTCTTGAAACAGATGTAGCTTGTTTGGCATCTGTTTGCCTGGTGGGATTTATCCCCTTCTGCATCTCCCTCAGTCAGTGATGCAAGGCACAGAACAGGGTCCCTATGATCACTCTGTCCTTTTCCAGGAGACCTGCTCCAGAGAGGGAAAAAAAAAAAAAAAATCACATGTATAATTGTTTGATCAGCCTTGAACATCTTTGAAAAGGCATGAAAAATTTCTTGCCTGTCTTTCTTCCACTCCTGCATGTGGTCCTATCTGGCAGCTCTTAAATGGCCTCACAAATGTTACTGGTAAATAACACTCCAAATGATTCAATAGAAGTTTTGTCATCGACTCAAAGGGAACAAAACTCCCCGATGCAGCATGCCACAATACTATTTGTAGACTCAAATAGCTCTCACTGTCTTCTACTTGCCTTGACAAAATTCTGTTTATATGCTCAAAGAACAGGTGTATCAAACAGAAAATTAGTTTAAAAAGGCAAATTGTGAAAGCTTCTGCAAGGTCAAGGCAAGGAAGAGAGTACATGAAGAGCATCTGTGGGTGAACATTTTCAGAGCATAGCAAGAGCACAATTAGAAAACAGGTGAAAAGTGATCTCTGAAGGAAGCATATGATGATGTAGCAGAACTGTAATGAAGATAATGACAAAGGAGGGCACTGCTTAGTTTTCTAGAAGACAGAAAAAAAAAAAAAAAAAAGCAGCACACTTGAAGGAGAAACGATGAGTTCAGAAACACAGAAGGACATTCATTGAAAGGAGGGAGAGGGAAAGGCTGGAGGATATGAAGATTTAGGTCATGGTGAGAGTATAAAAATGGATCTTGCGACAGAAGATGGAAGAGGCAGCCTGCTTGCTTACTAGGACTTCATTACTGCTTTCTAAGCTGACACAGCAGTCATCATTTATCATCATTAAACAACTGCCGTCAGGGCATAGTTAGTGACCATTAGTCCTCAATTCACTTTCTTTAAACTGCAGAGAAATAGATAGTTACTGCAAGAAGTAAAACTTTCTTTGCTTGAATTACTGATATTTACAGTTTCCCCAGATCTTGGTCAGGGATAAGCAAATGCCAACAAAGGTCTGACAATAAAGACAGCAGTTGTACAAAAGTCTGCTAACAAAGATGGGTCTTCAAGGAGATGCCCTCTCTGATATGAATGGACTTAGCTTCATTTACTTCAAAGATATTCTACCAAAGTTTAGGTGCTCTTGATCCCATAGCTTCTCAAGGAATATTTATGATGATTGAACATCTAGTCCAAGTATCTGAGGGTCAATTACTTCCACCTGCTATGCGTCTTAGCTGCTTACTTTCTCATGGGGATGAAAGGTGCTTTGTGCCAAGAAAAAGCTGTTGTGCTATCCCATTTCCTGAAAGAAGCAACTGAAACACTGAGAAGATGAGGCCTGTGTTGTCCAAGTTGTACAGTACTGTGGGGTACTTCAATTTTGAAGAACTACACATAGCTCTATGTTTTCTGAATATTTTAAAAAGTGGCCATGGAGTCAGCTGAGGGGCCTGTTTAGAGACAAGATGTCCAAAACTTGGATCTTCGTGATTTTTGAAGAAGTGTGAATAAAATATAAATGAAGAATCTGTCCTGAGGACAGCTCTGAGATTTTTTTTCTCAGGATAATGTGAGAAGGATCTTTTTTTTGTTTTGTTTTCAAAAGGTGTTTCACCAGAATGTTATTTCCAGAATGTCCAGTGTGACCCTGAGGGACTAGATCCTAACAGCCAAGAATTACTTTGCTTTTTCTTCCTGAAAAAAAAAAAAAAGGAGGAACAAGGAGGCATAGCCTCTCTGAGGCCTGAATTGCTGTGGTCTCTATTCAGAAAAATCACATTAGTGCACACTTACTGAAATTTGGGACATAATATAACAAGAACTTGCATTTAAGCTTTGGTTTAGTCCCACTGACATCAATACAATTTAAACACTTAAAATTAAGTAGGTGATTAATTGCTGTTACAAGAATGAGCATTTACCTGACTTCCAATATCAAAACCTACTCTCAGCTGGCCAAACTGAAGTTTAATTATTTTATTGAGTGGAAATTAGAATTGATCAACTCCTGTTTTAAACAATCTCACAAGAGGTTCCTAGCCCTCAGACTCAGTGTACCATGAGTAGTGCTTGCATACATTGAGGAACTATTTGTTAACATTAAGAAAAGGCTGTGAATTCCTGGCAGTAAAGGTGCAATTTGTACAAGAGACCATCCTTATCAAGACTTTCATGACAGGACATTCTCTCCAAGTCATCTTCTTTCTTTATTTTTTTAACTATGAAAAATGAGGCCATGTCATTTACACAGCAAAGTGAAAATGAATCTTTAAACCACGGCAAGGGTTTCTTTGTCCTTTTTTACTGCAGCCATATGTTTCTGTCCATCCTTCATTACCCCAAAAAATAACTTGAAAACCTTTATTTTTTCAGCTTTCTACAAATAGTTCTCATGCATGTCTGTTCACATTGGGGGGGTTTCCAAAGGTACTAGCTATGTAGCTTTGGATCAGTCATTTATTTACATCTTCACTGATAAGGGTGTCCCAAGAACTATAGCTGTCTGGTCTGTCTGCTTTGATATTCAGATTGTAGACTGGGCCAGGGTGTTGTGGGTGAATCACTGGAGGTGAAGCATAAATGTTGTGCTCCATCTGCCTTGGATCCAAACATTGTAGAGGAAAAAGTATATGAAATCCCTGACATGGCAAGAGAATCCTGAATTCCTTCTTGCTAGGTTTCTAGATGTGCATGTGTGGGATCTTTTGAGAGTTATGGCATGCACATAAATCCAACAGCCTTTTCCAGGCTTAGCCAACCTGTGTTTCTGCCTCTGTTCCAGGAAGTGGTAGCTTTGAAAGACCATATCAAACTAGTACATTGTGTTTCCTGCACATCCTGCTTTATTGGAGGTTAATTCCTTCTGACGCATGCAGTCTGCTGCTGCCAATTAAGTCAAATGTATTTTACGCTTTACTTTTCTGTTGCCTTACAGGCTTTTGTTGGAAAATATTTAATAAATAAAACTTGCCAAACATTGTTAAATGACATGGTCTGATGATTTGGAATAAGCACCCAGACTCTAATACATCAGAAGGGTTGAGAGAGGGGAGGAGGAAATTCTGGAACGACACCCAGCTGGATGCCAACCACAGAGTATCCAGCCGCCAACCACAGTGTTAATCTCTTGCTAGAGGACTGTTGCAAAAGCAGAAAATGGAACCCTAGGTCAAGCAAGGCATATGGAGTTGTTTCTCATGCAGGGACAATGCAATGTGTTATTCTTTGGTAGAAGATGATAAAAACCAACTGCATTGGAAAAGTGGAACAGATAGGAGACCAGACACTCTTCCATGGCAGTCTCATCTCTGCCACCTCACATTCTCTATTCATTTCATCATGGTTCCTGGTTTTTTTCCTATTTTCTGTTTTTATGTGGGATCTCCAAGTAATCTCTCTTTCACTCTTAGAGAAACAGGTGGGATTGTTCAGGCTCGATATCTGATAAGAGAAAGTACATCCACTCATGGTCAAGTTGAAACACCAGGATATCCAAAATATGTGAAAAACCATCAGATCTTCTTCATTAATTATATTTATTTTATTGTTCCACGATCCCACTCAGCTCTGAGGTACTGCTGCAATTAGGAGTCACTCAGTTAAGTTCCTCTATGAGGTTATATTCTAACTGGAGAAGAGAGGCAGCAGGTCAGAAGCAGGAGAAATGCAATCAAGACAAAGCATCCCAGAACAGTTGACATCGTCTATCAGTAACACAGCTGAGTACACAATATCAGGTTCCTGAATAGTTCCATGTTCCTTATTCCCATTACATTACTTTACTGAAAAATTTTAGAGCTACTTTCAGGTACAAAATCAAGATCAAGGGAAGACTGCTTCCTTTCTTAGGTAACAGAAGAAAAATCTAGGATCCAGAAGGTCCCTTTACATCAACTATAGTGTACTTTACCCAAAATGACACTTTTAGATCTTCATGGGATAACTCGTGTCTGCCAGAGGGACTAAACACAGTGTCCAAAGCAGTCTGGTTTGATGAGCAAACAGTGGTTAACTGCATTATGCTTGTAAATCCATGCAAAGATCATTCCAAGGGTTATTTACGGCAGGATCCTTCTTGAGGAAAGACTTACAAGTGATGAGAGAGGGATAAGAAATTTTGGGAAAATCTTTGATGTAAGAGAAGCAAAATTCTCATTTTGTAGCCAGAGACAAGGCTGAGGCTCCAATTGGAACACAGCTTGGAGAAATTCAATGCAAGTACATGATACATCATACTTGAATGATATACTGGAAGTATGAAAACTGTTCATCAGCATCACCTTGGGAGCTCAGCATCACAGCTAAAGTTGATTTTTAAATTTAAGCACATTCTCTGATAGGGAAATACCTTCAGTATAGTTTGACAGATAATGATGACAGAAAGAGGCAGTCAGCACTCTTTTTATCCAAAAAAGGTTCTTTTTAAATCTTTTTAAAAGTGTATCAGAAGGGACTGAGATACTGACTCAGAAAACTCATCTGTCCACTGCTTCCACCAAAGAAAAATTCCGATTATATCATCCAACACATTAAGTATTGCTAGCAGTACTGGACAGCATGTTTGTGATTACAACAAGAGGGGGAAGATTTTTTTAAGGTAGCATGAGAGTTCTGGTCAGTATTTTCTATTATCTTTCTCTTTATCCATACCTATCTGTAGATCTTCCTCACACGTTCTGATTTCCCATGATTCTCAAATATACTACATTTAGAAAACAATTGAAGGGAAATTGGACCCACTCTTTGACAACAGCAACAAGTTATTGTAGATTTTTTTTTTTTTTAATTCATTGACATTAATTCACTAAAACAAGGTGTCTTTACTTCTAAGATACTTGGTAATGGGTTCAATTTCTGAAGTAACTAGAAGTATGTAAAGAAATGGAAGCCACACAGCAAACTTGTGCATGTTCTGATGTAAAACTGCTTCTAGTTTTGGTGGTAGGCTGACTGAGGGATACATAAAACCCTGTTTCCCAAAAAAATCTCTTTGATGTTTGTCATCCTCTTTTAATGTTATTGTAAAGGTTTATTATGATAGTAATCTCTGCCTGATAAATTCCTGAACTCTTAATTAAAAGGTTCTGATATTCTGTCAGTTCTAAATAATTCCAGTGCAGTGGACAGCATGTATGTCCAATACGATCTAGCAATCTGCATAGAGAGAGTGGTGAAATGACCAGAGGTTATGCATCAAGAGAGCTGGCTGTGAAATCAGAAAGGGTGTAATCATGTATTTAATTATGTCACTTAAGGGAAAAAAAAAAGTCACACAGTCTGATTGTACTGTTATCTAAACTAATATCTTTACACCAAGGAGTATTAGTTGACACTGGCTTGGAAATTTTTGATCTTTGTTTTTCAACAAATACACGTTTAACAAGCAGATTTAGTGTTTCCTTGTTCTCCAGTACTTTTTTTCACTCATCTTTTGCTTATGTTTATTCCACATATGCAGTCTTACTAATATTTTTCTCATCCTTTCATCTCTTCTACCAGCTCTAACACCTTGTTTAAATCAGTTCTCATTGGTATTAGTGAAATATGCTGCAAAGCAAGAGCTTTGAATGAGGTTCCTCAGAATGAGGTTGTTCCCTCATTCTGGCCCACAAGCTGAGTTCAAATTTCTTAAAGAAAGGTATTTATTTGCAAACTTTTTTCTCAATTATATCTCATTAGGGTCTTAACTTCCACTTCTATAAGGAGGTGAGATTTTTGGTAACATTTTTAGAGGAAGAAACATAATGCTATTTAGGGGAATAAATTATGACCTTTGAGAATACTTTCTTTCTTGATCTTGGAAGGAAAAATGAAAGATGTTAATGGCTGTGGAGGAAAGGAGAAAGTACTATTTGTAGCTATTTTCAGAGACAGTATCTGGATAAGTTACTCATGCATGTAGTAGTGAGTCGAGATTGAATTATCATCAGGACACCAACAGGTTTTTACAAACATCTGTTTCATGTTTAAAGCTGAAGTGATAATACAAAGGCCTTTTTAAAATGGAAAATATCCCCACATTATAGCTCAAAAAGAGATCTCTGAATTATTTTCTTGTTAATCTCTGTTAATTACTTTGATTATCACATTCAATAGTAAATTCATTTCTATACTGTGCAACAGTACTCTCAGTTTTCATATATCACCCCCAAAAACTTAGGCTATGAATCATCACAATGGAGATACAATAATTTGGTGGAAGGAGGGAGCCTTTGAACAATTGCACTGATAAAACATGAAATGCTTCTCTGTGTAGATAGCTACTGTGCCATATGTGCCACATCAAGATCCACAGACCTGGATGACACCCCAATCAAGTAGCTATTCCTGGAGACAATGCACTAGCTCAATCCCCGTGGAGACCATTTTCTTCTACTTTCTGTGCAAGATGAACGGAAGCTGCAAGGAAGAATAAGAGGCTAACAATGATGACCCTGAAGGTATATGAGGGCTAAATACCCAGGGGAACATTTTTCTGCAGATTCAGAAATGTGTTGTATAGATGAAGGGAGGGAAGGAAAAAAAAAAAAAAAAACAAGGAAGAAGGCAAAACCTTTTTTTTTTTAAATGAAATTTAGGACTACATGGTACAAGTGAACCAGAAGCCAGTTTGTCAGCCTCATGTGTATCCCTTAAGGAGATCTGACAGCATTCATTAAATCCTGAAATTAAATAATGATGCTGAATCTGCAATTATATTGAAACCAGTAAATTCAATTAAAGGGAAGGAGGATACTTTATTTGAATGGCTCACTTGGTGTTTTTTTGGTATATGTGAGTAAGAAGATAAAGAGGAAATGCTTCTTAAATAGCCCTTTCTTTAAACTGTGCTCTGTCAAGTGAAGAGCACACTCAGAACCCTTTTGCAGAATCACACAGTACAACAGAGCTCAGAAGGAACAATCAGTCAGAAAAGATAGAGGGTTTTTTTTCTCCAGATTCATAGCTTTTCTTTATTTCACCAATATCAT
>JANHGN010025440.1:19536-45984 GCA_024605025.1 Megaceryle maxima | reverse complement strand
AGAAAAGGAATGGGGTCTGAAGAACAGGTAAGTGGTGATTCTAGAGTCTCTCCCCACTTTCATTATTCATGACTCAATGTTTACTTTCTGTTCTATATATATTAAAAAAATATGATATTTTAAAAATGTTGATGAACTATAATTGGTTTTTTTTTTTTTAATAAATCAAGCAGCCTGCTCTGATCATAATAAATTGAAGGACATTTGACAAAGACTTAAATGACTCCACACAGCTTCTACAGCACATACACTCCAGCATATGGCTTCTGAATTCTCCCTTTACAGTGGAGAATATGCACTTGCTGTGCATTCATAGGCCTGTTTGGTGCAAGAGGGAAGCATGACTGAACTTCATCCACCACTTGCAAGGGCACTTGAGGGAAGACATGAACATGTAAACAATGTTTTATGCCCACTTATTCACTTCAAAGAGTCCATTTTGTAGCTTCAGCATTGAGTCATGGTTGAAGTCTCTTGGGTTTGATGTAATTTTTAATTTTTTTAGATACTTTTTTTTAAGAACAATAGGCTTTTTCTGATGCTTTTCCTATCTGAGTGATAAATTACATCACTTTTAGACTCTCTCACCTAAGAATGGAAAGGGCAGCTAGCTTATTTGTCCAGACTCTGCTGAGTTAGCTGTCCCTTCAAATAGTTCAGGTAAGAGGCAGTTGTACGATGTGGCAGTTGGTGCCTTCCATCTTCTACATTCCCTTCCCTGTACTGATAACCAAGCAAGGCAAAATGATTGCAGGTAGGCCAAGAAATTTGTGCATTAGCAAGTTGCTCTTTCAGGAAGGAATAAATAAACTTATCTTCTCAGCCCAATACTATACTACGTACATTATCTTCCCTGAATATCCCAAGAAAGGGAGAAAAAGAGGGAAGGGGAGGGGAGGGGAGGGGAAAGAGAAAGAAAGAAAGAAGAGGAGAAAGAGAAAGAAAAAAGAGGAGAAAAGGAAACAAAAAAAGGAAAAAGAAAAAGGGGAAAAAAAAAACCCCAAACAGCTAACTAACTAAATAAATAAAAGAAACCACCAGCACTGAAATGCTAGCACTGTGGGTTTTCTTTAGTCATCGTTATTGACATACAGGACATATTAGACTTATTTGTCAAGAGAATTTAACTTCTATCCCTTGGCTGACATTGTTCTTTTTAAAATTTCATTGTAGCAGTGAACCCTAACCCATGCTAATAGAAAAAATGGCAGTGAGGATTATGAGGTACCAGAGAGAATTTACAGTTTATGGGTACACCAGGAAGGGCACCTCCTAGATTTCTCTTGCTGCCCATTTCTACAGCAATCCACACTAGATAAACCTGCTACTCTACCTTTCTCCAAGTCTTGTGATTCCATCACACTGCTCCCAACTGCATCAAAGTCTTTCTGCAATTGGTACAAACGTGCTTCTCTCTAGAAACTTCTCATGCTATTGGTACGCACTGCTTTACATCTCAGCTCTGCTGAATGTGCTCTCCACTTCTGCATTCACCTCTTGGCGCTCTGTTTTCATTCCTAATACACTTCTTGTCTCTGTTCAGAACTGCTGAAGTGTTATGCAAATATGCGTATGTTTCACAAGCCAGTAAAGCTATGCGATAGAAAATGTGTGTGTAAACAGCAATGACATGACAATGTCCTTAGTAGCTATGTTTTTAATAGACAAAAGCAGATACTCAAAAGGTAAATACTCAAGTCTCAGCATTCCCCTAGATTTCTCCAGCTTAAAATCCACCATTTCCCCAACAATCTCATTCTCAAACATCTATTCTCAATCAAGAGATTACTTGTTACACAGTAACATGTAACATTTTCTTGACAATAAAAATTCCTAGTGTGCCAGCCACTTTATTTCTCTTTGCTTCTTTCTTCCCCCCTCTGAAGGCTAGATGAAAAGCACTGGCATTGAAAAAAAGATCAAACAGATTTAAAACTAAAGCATCCTGCTTGTCCAGTGGACTGTGAGGAAAGTTGGTGATGCATGTTAAATGGTAAATAATAAAATCTAATTGCCATATAAATGTGTGGTAATCCATCTCCTACAGAACTGATGCTATGCTATTTACTCTGTATGAGGGGGACGGTTGTGGTGGAGAGATGAGGCATTCGAGCACATCAAATGTCCTTCATTTCTTTCCTGTTCTGATCACTTTTGCACATTGTATACACCTGAAAAATTGACAAAATTTAATGATGCAGGCATTTCATGACATAAAATACTCAGATTTCCCTTCCTCCTGATATTCTTCTGAAATCATTTACTCGCTTGCTGCTTTAATAGCCAATTCATGGTCTTAGGAGAGCTTGTTCTGAAAACAGTAAGGAATTCTTCTTTCCAAAGGCAGCACATTTTGTAAACAAGTTTAGGACACGGTTCGTGGCTGGAGTGGGTTCTAGGATTCAATGCAATGTATTTACACTAAATATCCAGATTTTTTTAGTAAATTTTAAGAGCATACATAAACATACATAAGTTTTACTCAGTATTCCAGAAGGGCTTGAAAGAAATTCCACAATCAGAAAGAGTAATAATCTGCATGCCAAATAGCTGTAGGAATGTAGGTAAATCTATACATTTGTATGTGTGCAAAAGACTGAAAAGAGCAGGGGAGAAGCAGCAGAAAGCAAAACCTTTCTCTCACTGTGGAGTGATATGAAAGACTACTGCAGTATTGTTGACATACAGAATCATAGAATGACCTGGGTTGGATGGGACTTCCAAAGGTCATCTAGTCCAACCCCACCTACAGTAAGCAAGGACATCCTCAACTAGATCAGGTTGCTCAGCACAAAGACACTTCAAAGAGCTCAGCACAAGCACTAGACTGTTTTCTCTAATTTAAATGTAATCCAGAAGTACTGGAGTAGATTTTAAATTTTTTCCCCGTCTCATAATTTTGGAACTTTGAATGCAATTTTTTAAGGTTTAGTGTTGCCTAAATTATTTTCCCAGCCTGGTAGACAGCATAGCTGTTTGGAAGCAGTACATGACAATTTGCAAAGAAAGGGGGATAAAGGTATTTACATTAGACCAGGTTGTCCAATCATCTATTGTTAATCTGCCCATACATCTTTGCCACACAGGAAGTCTCAAAGAGGAGCTCTCAATTTTACGTCCTTTATTTTTTCCCTTGTTTGGAGGCTGCTTTCTCAACACTATCAGGAAAGCAGCACCACATCTGCCATTCTCTACTCCAGCAGGTCACATTAGAAAGATCTATTTGCTGTTGACAGTGTTTGGAACTCTGCATTTTGGAACAGAACATTATTTCTGCATGAAGAGCTTGCAGCCCACTGGCAAGGTCATTGCAATTAGCTCATGCATGTTTATTTGAGAAATTTAGGCATTAATACTCATTTATTTGTACAAATTTGCTTTTTTATATAAAATACTTTTCTGTTTCTTAAAGCTTTGTTGTTAGCAATAGAAGGATCACTGAGACCTTATATAGAAAAGAACATAATGCAGCAACAGTAATGGGCTCAATGTAAAACAACATGGGCAAATATTATATGAAATTGAAAGAATTTCAATTTCCATTGCTGAAACAAGAAATCTTCTTTATGATCAAGACTAATTTAGATCAGTTTTGCATAGCATGAATAACCTACTTCGACAGGCAAATGAAGTATCAATAGATTAAGTGACTATTATGAATCATCAATGAATATGTCAGGCTAGTAGATCTTCTGACAATTTATTTAATTGCATTAAAACTTTACAAGGATGAATTAATTGCCAAGTGATTCTTTATGTTTGCAGAAGAAGTAGATTTCAGTTCATTTGTAAAACCACTGAGTTGATACCAGAAATTAATGATTACTTCTCATTCAGATGCTTCAGACTAGGCTGTTTTCACATTATTGGAGAAAACACAAATGAAAAAGCAAATGTATAGAGCAACAGCAGCCATATTTTACAAAGGAATAGAGGAATCCAATGGCCAGTGAAGAGCTACAGAAATAAAACAGACCACATGAATTCTAGACAGGTATTTTAAATACAAAAAAATTGATTCTGATGTATACTCTAATATGAATAGCATTTTTTGACAATGCAGTGTTGTAACAGCACAGGAATAACATATGACTTACAATGGACTCAAACTGATATTTGGGAAGGCCACGTGGAAGAGGTTAACAGTGAGACAAGCTGAAGGTATGGATATCGATTCAGAAGCAGGTCTTAAAAATTTATGAAATGGTGCACAGACTTTTTTTATTAAAACAAAAACCCCAACAATATAAATGTTGATGTGGGTAGGATTTTGGTTTGTGATGGTTATTTCCTTTTCAGAAGAAAATATAGTTAGTCCAATATCAAAATTAGGATGACTGCAGCTCATCCCGGCAGACAAAGCATAACTAGAAAGTTTGAGATGAGATACTGAAGTACTGGAACTACCAAATCCTAGAAATTTTGTAACTACTTATTGTTAAATCTAGAATAACAGCAACATTCCTTAGCTTTTCATTTTATAAGTGTGATATTTCAACTTTTCATTTCTATTTATAAACAACTAAAATACTATACTATTTTAATTTTCTGACAGATGTTCTAGGAGAATTTGGAGTAGATTTTTGTATGTTTGCTGTTTAAAAAAGTAGATGAAAACTTTGGGGACTAAAATAGTGCCTATATATGTAGGAAAAAGAAGATTAAACCCTCGTAGGTAGCTGAATAAGAAGTTATGCTTGAGGATGTTGTTCATCCTCAAAAACAGATCATATGTCTTCATTTATAGAAAAAAGAAAAGTTTGACAGAACTCCAATTACTCATACCACAGAAAGAAAATGCAGACAGGTAAGACATACTACAGATGTAATAACTACAGTCTGAACTAAGGAAACATCTTTTCTTTCGCAACTGTGAGGAGCAACAACACAAGTCAAATTACACTTTCACTTGCATTTTTGTACACCTTCAAGGCTGCACAGACCCTTCAGATCATAAAAGCACAGCATCAAGTACAACATGCAAGAATTACTGTCCCCCGAACTGTTTCAGGCTGTGAAGGCCTTGAATTGTAGCCATGCTAATCATCTGAGCTATGCTGAAAGCAGGACAGGCAATCTATTAATGAAATACATGAGAAGAAATTTACTGTGTAACTGATACCAGCAGGCTTGAGCTGCACTGCCTTTGCTTTTAAGACTCATTTATCTTCACAGGTTATCTGCTAGAACTGTTCCTGAGTACACTTCACTAATTTTCTCTGCTAGGAAAAAATAACAGAGTTCTTTAAATCCAAACACACAAGTATTTTCATTCACTTGTCTCCAGCTTATAATTTACCCATCTAATTACAGCAATAATTAAGCTGGAGATTTTATTATAAGTCTTTCCACAGGTAGCCACTCCAATCCACTGAAATTGTACCAGAGGTTATTCAGGGAACCCATGTCTGTAATAGTAAACTTTCTATGATATATAGCCAAATCCTACACCCAAAAGGAAATGTATAGTGGAAATTCTTTCCCATACTTTAACAGCAACTGTCTGCTTTCCCAGACAACTAGCATGCTGTGCAGGCTCTAAAAGACAACCTATGTCATATCTTTGTACTAAATTCACTTTGTATTTGCAAAAAAAAAGAAAAAAAGAAAATGCATATATGTTAATCTTTTCATGATTAGCTAGGAATTCAGCATCTGAAATGTGGTAACTCTACAATAACTCAGAAAGGCTGCAGGTTCTATATTATCTGTACAGATTTATATTTCACATAATGTTAGCTCTGGCTAAATAGAACTACTGATACCACTAGCAGAAAGTATAATTTTGAATTTGCTTTGTTGCTAGGGCTGAAATAATACAGTAAAATGAATTAACCATAGCTTTTTGTATCAGTAAAGTGTACGGAGTGTTTGTAGCTTAGCAGGGATGTGTCATCATAAGAAATACTGACATAAAATAAATAGGAACAAGCTACAGGAAACCATTTCAACTGAATAGAAAGGAGGAAAAAACAGTAACAAAAGGTGGTTTTTTCCCCCTCCTGTTTTAGCCTGCTGGCAAGCTGTATCAGCTTGAACTCCCCCTAAAACCCCCCAAAATTTTCATCATATATGCTGTGCCACATCTGAGGGAAGCTGAACAAGCAAAATATAGTAGACTACATTAAAAAAATAAAAAGATAACCTACTACTATGAGAAGGCAGAGGTTGTGGACCTGTGTATGATAGACCAGTTGAAGAAAAATGCTTATATATTACTGTAGTGAATATATAACAGGCTTGTTATTGTATTATGAGACAATTCCTGGGTGCTGAAATACAGAAAATTGTCATTCATACAATTCACCTTCCTCACTTTAAATCCCAGTATGATTTTTCTTGCTTCTTAGGTTATTGGTTTTTATTTGTTTTTTTTGTTTGTTTGTTTGTTTGTTTTTTTCCAATGGAATTCAAGGTTAGGAAAAGCACCAGCTATGGATAGAGTTTTACTCCAAAAGAGTTGAGCAAAAGTAGAATTTTCAAAGTGAAGAAAACAAAAGAATGTTGGATTTTATAGGTTATCCTCACAGATGAGCTTCCTCTTTGAATGCACTAAGCCGTGCATTTAATGAAATAACAGTGCCCTCTAGTGCCTTTATTAAGCACATTGTTAAAACTTTTTTTTTTTCCTTAAATAAAGCAACATACCAAACCACCATATTCAAGTTTGAAAAAGATGTAGAATAAAATGTCTCTGTCAACTTAGTTATGTTCTCTTAACGGGATTTTTCCTAATCACATCTAATTAATATACTGGGAAAAAACCCAATTAAAGACTTAACATAAATACACACAGGCATAAGTGGTACTACTTATTGTAACAAATGTGAAAGAATAACACGGATGCTTTCTCTACGCTGACATATTACATTATCTTAATGAGCATCATCCATATTTACAAGAATACAAAATAACATGGCACAAATTTCAAATACAATTTTGAGAATGGAGCATGAACAATTCAAAAAACCCATAATTTAAACACCAAGCATTTCTGATAAAGTATCTATTATTGAAGACTCTGACATATCAAGATACAGTTTTAACAATCTTCCTTACAATCTCAATAGCACTTTCAACTGAAGCAAACATTTAAAATATTACAAAATCCAGATTAATTAGCTCATTATCTGTGACTCAGAGGTAGTTAAAAGAAAATCCAGCAAGGAATAAGCTCTTGACGGAATATTAATATCTACTTTGAACATTCTCACTTTTGAAATATTAAATTTTCTTTGACTGTTATGAAATTTTGGGTTTCCTAACAAAAACTTTTATAAATAATATCGAAATTTTCTTCTGTCTGATTATCATCAAATGAATCATAGAATGGCTTGAGTTGGAAGGGACCTTAAAGATCCTCTAGTTCCAACCCTAGTGCCATGGGCAGGGACACTTCCCACTAGAGCAGGTCGCTCAGGACTCGTCCAGCCTGGTCTTAAACACTTCCAGAGATGAGGTGTCCACAGCTTCTTGGGGCAAACCTGTCTCACCAGCCTCATAGTAAAGAACTTTTGCCTAATGTCTAATCTAAATCTACCCTACACTAGTTTAATACCATTGCCCCTTGTCCTATCACCACATGCCCTTATAAAAAGTGCCTCTGCAGAGTTCCTGTAGACCCTCTTCAGGTACTGGAAGGCCACAATAAGGTCTCACTGGAGCCTTCTCTTCTCCAGGCTGAACAGACCCAACCCCCTCAGCCTGTCCTCACAGGAGAGGTGCTGCAGTCCTCTGATCATCTTTGTGGCCCTCCTGTGCCCTCTCCAACAGGTCAATGTCCTTCTTGTGCTGGGGACTCTAGAGGTGGCTGCAGTACTCCAGATTAGATAGGCGATACTTTGAAAGTATACTTACGCATCCTTTCACAAAAATATTTCCTTTGATGCAAATTAGCTTTTCAGACGCCTGTCCTTACAAGTGATTACTATTACTTATTTGAAAATAATATATCTCAGATCTTAAGGATCTAGCTGGACCTATAAAAGGTAGGTTTAGACCTGTAAAACAAAGTTTATCCCACTATGCAACTGAATTGTTGAAAACACATTACATATTTAGGTATGTTCATGGTTCAATACATCTGTCAACTTATATTTAAAACTGATTCATCGGAGGACTGCTGCCTAAGATCACTTTACTTAAAAAATATTTTATGACCTCAAAATACTGCACTGCATTTATTTTCCCAACAAAAGGTAGGTTTTATGTGGAATACTGAACAGTGGGGGACAAGTCAAAACATTCCCCCATTCTCTAACATAGAGATTGTCAATTCAGCAAAGCCTTTGTAGTCATACTTTAAAGCTTGGACTGTGGTTTCTACAGGCCACTTAATAACATATGTTCATATAACAATCAAGCTTTTTTCACAGACATTTTATTGCTCCTTTAGCCTCCCCATTATCTTTTGGTATATATAGGCCACTCTGGGTTTTTATAATTTCCTACTTTTTTTCCCTGTGGCATCCTCACACATTTTAAATTGTACCTAAGTGTGCAGAACCGTTACTAAACTGGCATCTTCAGGATAACATAAATATCATGTCTTGTGGTCATATTAATTACTACTGAATAAAACATTTCATATGGTATTATAAAAGTATACTGTACTTTACATACATGATGTATTCAGATGATCATTCTGTAATGACCATCACCATAAGTTATAAAGAAATTATACTTACTTTTGAGATCTAAATTTCTGGCTCCTGCTGTGCTCTGTGTTGTGATTTTAGTGTCTATCTTTACAGTGTGGAGATTGTTTGTATCCCTTGATATCATCACATTATGCCACTGGTTGTCATTCAGAGGTTTATTTGAACTTCCTTTGATAAGATTTGCACCATTTCCCAAGTCAAACACATAGTGTAAATACCTAGGAAAAGAGAAAAAAATTGGAAAAGTTTCCTTTTTCTTTACATAGCAAGGGGGCACTAATTAATATGGCTATTATTTCCTATTTCCTTGTACACCTCAGTACTGCTGGTAAAACCAGAAGACAACAATGAATGCTAGATGGGGAAGCAACATTAATTCAGAGAAATCACCATTCATTTAGATAAGGTGAGCTGCAATAGCAAGTTCCTGGAAAGTAACAAGCACTCCATGTACAAACGCATAAATATGTAAAGAAAGAACAATAGGAAGGCTACAAAATAGTACTTTGTCATAAACACTACATAAGTTTAGATAGATGGATATTTACTTTCATACTTTTCAGGCATCTAGCTTCATCTGAAAGAAAGAGTGGCAATAAAGCATATGAAGTTTAACATGAAGAAACATTAATCAGTTGTATATTTACAGTCAGATAAATATTTGTATCTTAAAACTTTCCCTTGTATTTTTCCTGTACATACATTTTGAATAGACTGGTTTTGTCATTATGCTAATCTATACATACCCTTTTACTAATTCAACCACAATGAAATCATTTCCATCGCCACTGTTAAAAAGTATCAATCCATCCAGGGAGGTTGTTTTGAACTGAAAAAAAAGGTGCATGGATGTATATGCTTGTAGCGTGGCCAGTGCAACATAGCTTGCTTTTGTTTTAAAGGTTACAGGGTCTGCTATGATGTTCCTGAACCCAAATCTTGCATTTAGCTCACAATAATCGATGTCTCCATTTTTACATAAGTCAATGTACGCCATGCCATTAAATGTAAGACTCTGTAGATGCCCAATGAAATTAGAAGGCACAGAAGAA
Organism: Megaceryle maxima; assembly: GCA_024605025.1. Classification (NCBI taxonomy): domain Eukaryota; kingdom Metazoa; phylum Chordata; class Aves; order Coraciiformes; family Cerylidae; genus Megaceryle; species Megaceryle maxima. The sequence continues at coordinate 36,272 of JANHGN010025440.1, read as the reverse complement.
AGGTAGCGCCGTTCTGTTATTATTCCTGTTTCTATGTTGTGGAATTCCAGTCGTGTGTGATCTCCAGCCATTTGACCTTTAAACAGTAACAAGAAAACACATTAGCATCTGAAATGGGAGGTCAAAAAGCACATCATGTGATTAAGCATCTGCATCAATTTCACACTTTTCAGAATGTCCAGGGCCAATTCTTGGCTCCAAAGAGGATTCATGCAAACTACTGGTAAACATCTGAGAGCCTTCGTGCTGGGTTCAGTATGTTTGCATAAGGCCAACAGCAAGATTTCTAAACTGAAGCACAATACCACAGTATATCAAAGTGAGAACAATATCCCCTTGCTTTTGTTATGCTTAAGCAGAGATGGGATTTTATTTTTTTTTATTAACTCTAAGCAAGTGAAATTAATTAACACAACAAAGATTACAAAGGCAAAGGGTGTATGCCAGTGGCTGGTAATCCTGAAAATAGCAAGGGACTTGCTTATATCAGAAAGGTGGCCAAAATCAAGCTTCATGAATCTTTCTTCAGTCATGCAAAGACTCCTACACAGCATAAAGCCTGAAATTTGCTGACTGTATAGCTAATCTGAAAGAAAGGATCAACACTGCCAGGGTACACTGTGTAGCAGTCAGATAAGTTTTTAAGCTAGTTATTGAATATTTTACGCGGCACATCAAAATTCTGTTCACTGAAGAGTTCCCTTTTCTAACAGAGCTCATTTTTTTCCATGTTTATTTTAAAGAGGTACAACAGTACTATCATCACAGGGCTGATTCATGGTCAAGTTGTGTAGATGTGATGACAAAACAGCTTTTTACTACTCACCAATTTTACCACTTAATATACCTTTTGTAAACCATGGCCTAGATTTTCCCAGTTCTTTAACTGTTTTGTGTTTCTCATGGCGTACAAACAAGGTAAAGAGCAGATCTAGCCAAGCTGGAATAAAAACTGGCGTAAAACTGTTCTGCAATACAAGTTCTCACAGTTGCAGTGCAAAGCCCTGGACAGGATGAGTTCCCTCTCTCCTTCTCTTGAACATACTATTCCAAGAAGATAAAGTGAGCTCTGACCCAGGCTGGAGGTGTTTAGCAGTGGTGTAAAAAAGCCCTGAGGCAGGCTTAAACAGCTGTATCTTCATAGGTTTTATAAGCAGACGTCTGTGTCCACGTATGTGAATAAAGAAAAGGTATATGAAAGCTAAATGTAGATATTTGGACTTTGCCCAGGGAAATGGATTCACAAACAGGTTAGGTCACAGCACTGAGATGCAAGTATCAGTAAAGTTACAGTGAAAACAGGTCTGCAAGCTTTAACACCATTCAGACCACACACGCAAATTTGATAATCTATGATAAATATTTACAAGCAGTTTTCTTAGCTTCAGGGTGCATTCCATAGAAGAACTAACACTATGGACATCATTGAACACTATCAGCATCTGGGATCTGCAGTCATATGGTTGAACACTTCAAGAAGCACCTTAATCCCCACAGGGAGGCCTTCTTGACATTCTTATTTCTAATCATCAGTTCTGAAGATACTATTTCCCATGATGTATTAAGCAAAGGTGGTTTCTTCCTTGCAGTAATGAGCCAGGGAGCTGTCTTGAAAAATGCCAAATCTGGAACTTTCTTCAAGGCCAAGAGCTGTATATTGGATCACAACCAGAGAGCTGAAGATCAGGTTTTAGAGAAGAACATTATATATTCCCATCTTATATCAGTTCAGATGGCATTGCATAAATGTCACTGCAAAAATCTACTAAGCTTTGGCCTGTAGCACAGTATCCTCACTACACTGACTACCTTAAATATATTTCTTTCTTAAGGATAGTAATAAAAAAGCTCCAGAATCTGGGCTCACATCCCAAATCTCCTAACATTTCAGTTACATGAAGTTGCTAACAGAACTTGGGACTTCATATAATGCTCCACATTTGCAACTACTGACATGAAGAAAAAAAGAGAGGGATTGTAGTTTGTGCTTACAAGATTAGTTTTTTGGGGGTTTGTATTTGGTTTTGTGGGTTGTTTTGTTTTGGTTGTATTTTTTTTTTAACTTATCTGGTTAGTGCACAAAAGGCTTTACCTGTTGCAATGCTATGGGACATCATACAGAAAGCCACACGAATTACTGTTTTTAATCATAAGATAGGTATCCTTTCCATTATCCAACTGTAGTGACCTTCTTCACTTTTCTATAAATTACTAGGAAATAAAACTCCTCTATGATGAGCAAAACGTTAAAAAACACCTGTATGACTTCCAGTGAAAGCTAGTTATGATTCTGAAAGATATTATTTATCCATTCATCAAAGATAACTAAGCTCAATCCATGAGGAATAGGTGATATTTTATAACCTGTAAAATTGGAAAGTCAGGATGAATTATTTAATATCTTGCCTTCCAGTTTAACCTTTCTGGGTCTGATGGTTTGGGGTTTTTTTTGTATATGAAAATTGAATCAAGAATTGAAAACACAGTGGGTGGTGGAGGCATGTTGGAATTTTTGTGAGAAAGTTCATTTTTTCCTCATGCTCTCTTAAAGACTACAATAACCTTTCACTTGGATGACTACCAGCTTATATTTTAAACACATTTCTGATTGTTGAGACATCTGAGGAAAAGTTCTAAGCAGTTTAGAGCAAAAGCACTCCAGTCTGATATGGCAACTCTTCCATTACCCTTTTAGGAATTCAAAGCTACTAGACATTAAATGACATTGTATACATTTGAAACTTAAGTTCATAAATACTTTGCCAACACATTGTGTTGCAAAAAAAAAAAAAAAAAAAAAAGGCAATAAAGGTTTTCCATGTAGAAAATGTAATATTGATGGGACTAACAGCAGATTTCCCATGTTATGAGTCTTTCAAGATTCCCTTAGCTCCTTCTGTTATGCCAGTTCCCTCTTCACTGATGGAGGAAGCCAAAGATTGGCCACACAGCTTCCTGCAGGGAATTTAGGAAGATTTTTTTTCTCTCCAAAATACTGGGATGACTTTCTTCCCTTGGATGAAAAACATTAAGCATCTGTGGATTATGCAAATGTAGGCAACTTCCAGCTTGAAATATTGACAGGGATTTCAATTGGCCAGCTTCTGATACAGATACTGGCATGAAGAAAGAATACAGTGTTGTACCAGAATGTTGGACCCACAGGCAACACATTTGCTTGATCAGGAGGTAACCAATAAAACTCACTGGCCTTAGCACCTAGAATAGAACAGTTCACTTGGAAGGGCCCTACAACAATCATATAGCCTAACTGCCTGACCACAGCTGACCAAAAGTCAAAGCACATTATTAAAAGCATTATCCAAATGCCTCTTAAACACTGCCAGGCATAAGGCATCAACCATATCTCTAGGAAGCCTGTTACAGCATCTCAGTTATTTGCTGACACCATGATATTCGATAGTAACTAGAGTTATCTGGATGAAGACTGATTACACAAACTTACAGTCCTGTATTATTACTTCACCTGAATAGACTATATATGATGGAAATTAGCTGTTTTCGTCTTTAACCTTCACATATATTTTGAAATTTTTTGAAGATGCACTGAGCAGTTATGACAGATGATTATGTTTATCAGATTAAGTTCCTCCAATACTATATATTTATTGTCACAAATAACTGGTTTAGTCCATCTACTTTCTTAAGGGTATGACCCAAAGCATCATCGCATACACAGACTAAGTTTTTGCTTCACCTCCAGGAGACCTATTGATAATTTCTGATTCTAGAAGATGTTTTCTTGCAACTATATGAATACATAGCAATTATTTTTCTACCAGTGACACATGGTCTTCGGTATGCTGTTGAGGTGAAAAGGTGTCTTCCTTTCAAAAACTCATTAAAACTGTTAACATTTTAACAAAGTTTGAAGCTAACGATAAAAACTATTGAATACTATGCAAAACCAAAGGAAAATACTAAATAGCTAACATAAAATTGTATTGTGAAAGGAATTAGGGTCAGAAGCCAGGTCTGTTGCTATTAACAACACATATGTAGGCCGTATCTTTAACAACAAAATCAAAGTCTTCTCTGTTACTGTTTCTGACAACATGCACGTAGGACTATTTCTAACATCTGCTAGCATTCACATTCTGGTTTTTCTCCAATCCCAACTGCAATTTTAATATATTTTTTTAAAATCCTGTTATGCTGCCTAATATTTAATTATTGAGGACAACTGATGCAAGATTTAAAACACAACAGAAAATCCCTAAAAAGTTTATGAAATTCTTTCGTACTTCAATAGCTTAGAATTTACCCTTAGTATAAATTCAGCATGTTGCCAAAAGCATTTTACTTGCCTTCTCATTAGTGATGTATCAAATGACTTCTATCCAATTACTGTATAAAAACATTCAATTAAGTCAGCATGAAGGCTTTAATTAATTCCAATAGCAATGTTAGAGTAACATTAATATCAAGTGTAATAACGCACTTGTAGTACCAGTATTTCAAGAGGCGTAACATCGATTTTGGGTCTTACCCAGGAAAAGGAAAAAAACCATCTGCTGCTTTCAGATAAAGGCATTTCACTTCTGTCATTTTTTTGGTTTGTGTTTCCCCCCAGTAACACAAAGTCAGAATGCCACACTACCTGTCATGGCCTGCTGGTCATCCACCATTAACTTTAAACTTTTTCCTCGCCGAACCACACGCACTGTGTGCCATTCATTATCATTGAGGTTATAGCCAGCAAAAAGGGTTTCTGGACCTTTGCCTGTAGAATATGCCAAACAGTCATTATACAATCTTTGAATCAGTTTACATGTGAACCTCACAGAGAAAGAGAGAGAGACAGAGACACTGGCTGGGCAAATGCTAAACCTCAATAAAAGTCACAGCAAGCAAGAAAATTACAAAGTATAAGCAAACCTCAAAATATAGAGCTACGATGTTAAGGCACATCTCCTGTATATTTAACTATGTAAATGTATTGTATATATACATTTAATGAACCAGGTTGTCACAAATAGGCACAGTCGACATCAATTTAAGTTCTGTACATTCCAGTAATATATCCTTTTAAGAAATGGGATTACTGCAGCCAGAAGAACTTCAGCATGTGCTTACAAGAGTGGATTATTGTTCCTTCATTAAAAATAGTTTTGGGGAAAGGTACAAGTAGTGTGTGTACATGTGTGTTATCTATATTTATCTATGTCAGTTTGTCAGCCTATGTTTATTAGGAGTTCTCAGAAGATAATCTATTACCTTATTAACCACAAGTATTAGTATTCAGATCCAGTACCTTCTGATGTTAGTAGATCTTCAAGCAATACTTTTTCTTTTAATGGATACCTTTTTTTTGTAATCTGCTATTTTTGTAAGCAGTACAACAAATATTTCTGAAGCAAATATAATTCTATGTATAGCACAATATACTTGCAATTACTGAAGTATTCACAAATCTAGGAAACAGGATATCTTTAATATCTATGAAAAAAATGCTCAGGAGAAAATGATTATGGAAATTGTCCCTTGCACTGTTGACTGAGGAGGAAAAGAATGAGAGAAAAATCCTGACTATGAATTATCAGTGATATGAGTAGGTGATTGACCAAGGACCGAAGCAGTAATTCAGAACTTTTATGCTCAAACCAGAGTTATTGGACCCATGTGGTGACTGCCTAAAAGGTAAAACTAATCTGCAATTAACAAATTACATTCTTGCAAAATACAGACCTTTCTGGCCCATTTTTCAGTTCCTGTGGCAGAATAAAGGCTGCTGATAACTAAGGGATATATAATGAAGTAACAATTGACATGAAAACATTAGACTACACTGAGTTAGACCATTACCTCCCCTACATCTTTCTAGATGACTACATCCCATGTGTCAGTCTTCTTTTAAAGATCACTGGACCCGAAACTCTCCCAGATTTCTTTTTGGATTCTTTTCCACCAGTGCAGACTAGCTATGATGGATGATTACTATTAATAAATGGGTACTATATGATGCTTAAAAATCAAAGCCTCTCTGACTTCAGGACTACACAGCAGGAAAAGACACCAATAGCTTCATGTAGATGTTTAGTATTATTGGACAGTTTTTATCTTGGAATTTTCCTGTTTTCTATCAGCTGTTTTTTTAATTGCTGCTGGTTCATTGCTCTGCCTTTGTAGTCAATCTTTGTTATTTTAAGCACGTCAAGAGATCTCCAGGAATGAAAATAATAGCTAGAGCAAAGGTAGTGAGATCCTGATAACATCATGTTGCTTTCTCTATGCCTCTGTATTGACACTAAGCCAGGAAAGGTATGCAAACTCAGCAGAAAGAGACATACATGTACTCACTAGTGTCAACTATCTAAATAGTTCTGTTCCTTATGTGTTTACTTTCTTTGACAAGCAAAAGACCAATTTTGCATAAAGCTTAAGTACATAATGCTCTTGTTGGATAAGGTGCTATAGGCGCATTATTCAATGCTCTTTAAGCAATTTCTGTTCTTTATTCTATTGGGCACTTCAATGGAAGCAGTTTCTAACTAGATTTGGGAGACAAGGGAAGGATTTACAAAAAATGCTTAAATTATGTAAGTAAAAACCTTAGTGAGAGTCAATAGGCCTGCCTAGAAATACATGACATACTATTATCTTAAACATGTTAGCCCATTTTTTAGTCCAACTCCTATTTTTTTTCTTTAATTTTTAAAGTAGCTCAATATTAGCCACCCTTATCTCACAAGAGATGTCTAAAAGACCTAAAATCATATGCAGTTTTAATTTGCTGTCCCATAAACAATCTTACTGTTTCATTCATGTAAAGGTGCCTCAGTGTAAATAAATATCACATCCAACTTGGCTGCTCACATTTATATAGGCAAATGTCTATTATCTTTTAATGGTTAGAGACTTGTAAACTTTTCCTGATGTAAAATTAAATGTACGTTTTCCTATGTATCAGTCTATTTCCTTTGCAAGAGTACTCCAAATAAAAATATCAGGTCAGAACTACCTGTGGCCTACATTTGTCCACAATGTGCACAATCCAAAACTGGATTAAGGGGAACTATGGTGAAAGGGCTATGAAAAAGAAAAACTTGGGAGCAGTGCAATGAAAGTCTTTGCCTTGTAGAAACTAGCTACTTTGCATGGAAAAAGAGTCTTTCCTTTCCTGAAGCTGATCTCTAACAGAGAAGAGGGGTTTTTGCTTTCTCGTAGGGAATATGAGGAACTACAAAATAGGAAGACCCAGTGCCCAGCTACTGTATATGTGGATACATTGTTAAATGGCATTGGTCAACTTCATGGTTTATATCAGTACTTTCCTCACTGACTTTCAAATACATTGACCTGAAACTAATTTGAACCTTATATTGTTGAGATCATAACACTTCAGACTCTTCTTCTGTCCTGGTTTATAGTGCTGTCATTTATAATGAATCTACTATATAACTCAATCTACTGTATCATTGGCTCTCCAAGTCTTATTCTAAGTTTATACTGATCTAATTCCACTTCATTTAAATCACATCAGCAGAAAGTAATGTTGTATTTAAATAAAGATGGATATATTGCCACTTTTGAGGTGCTGACACTTTTTTTCTTTTCTTTAAAAAAAACAGTATTTTTTTTTCTATTATCTCTGGACTGATACTACTCTTCCAACCTTATGTCCCTCCACTTCTATTTCTCATTCTGTCCTTCTGCTGGAACTCATTTGTGCCTTTCTAAGCAGGACATGGTTAATTTGCTTCAAGTACCCAGCAGTTGCTCACTTTCTGAGCTACCAGTCCTTTCAGATACTAACACCTTAATCATAAACCTTTCCTTTCAGAGGTAAGTTGTAACCTGCAAAAATCCACTAAGTAGCTCCTCTCGCTTAAGTATTACATTTATTATCAATGGCTACATTAGGCTCTTTCACATTTTAAAGGCTTAAATTACTACTACATTTTATGCACCCCTAGAGTGAATGGACAATATCAAATAAAAAAGTATAGGCACTTTTTATGGCCTCCACAATTCGCTTATAGTCCATCATGCCAGTAAAATCTGAACATCCATTTAAAAGCAGATTAATTGCTTGTACAACCATCTTTTTACATGGGAAAATACAGACTGTGCAGACAGACGATATAGGTACAAATCTTGATGATGCAATTGATTACAAACTAGGACATAAAAATGTAAAATCCCAAACATCCTTAATCATAGGTTTACTTAGGCACCCAAGGTTTAACTTTGTTTTCAGAACATCAGCTATGGTCCTTTTTAACAATAAAGGTAAGAAGCATGAATTTCCAAAAGAAAAATCTCAGTGTGATGAATATTCTAAATGTTCTCCAGAGATACCTGGAGAGTATCTCTGTGGGGAGCCCATTCAGCCTAATTCAAGTGCTGAATATTTGCTGAATTCAAATGGCCCTGTAAAAGGCATTCTTACTTTTTCCTCTTATAGATATCTATCCTGTTGTACTTAAACTGGGAGATCTTTTTAACCAGCTATTTGAAGAGAACTTTACAAAAATCAAACTGATCACTTTGAAACAAGATACTAGCTTTTGGTATTGTACCAAAACACATTCAATACTTCTTGTTTGAACCAAAGACAGGAATTATTACTGGCTCTTGCAATGCCATCAATCACCACTAAGGCAACAAACTTGTTTGGAGCACTCATTCTGTGATCAAAAGTAGATATTAAAAATGAAGTATCGAGACTAGCAAGGGAGACCAGATGTCTCCGAGAATGTTATACTAACCTGTGGAACTCAAGTTAGTTACAGGCAAGTCACTACTATCTCTTTCTTTGTCAGTATAAGAAATGACAATCAGCCTAGTTCATTAATGCTATGCATAGTACAGCGATCAATATCAGGTGGCATTTCCCATTTGAAATTGAAGAGTGTAAGTGGACAAAACAACAAAACCCTGAGGTGACTTAAGTTAATAGAGAATATTACATTGAGGTGAGGGACACTAGGATTTTAGATGGAGTCTTACAGCTAAAATAATATATACAGGGCAAACTCAGTTGTAAAGTAAGGACATCTGAGTGGCCCCTGAGAGACACTTTAAGTGTGTTATTGTAAATGCCTGATGCAGAACCAGAGAACTGTGTGCCGTCTAATTTATCCTGCATTGCAATCTAAGCTGCTGTTCCAGCAAACAGACAGTCTCAAGGCCACTGTGCAAGACTCATGAGGTGTTTGTATTACACACAACTCTGCAGCACAAAAAGTTCAGAACAGATTCCTCCAGAACTAGATGCAGAAACACAGGATGGCACAGGGGAAGGCATTTTAATTTTCATTACCCTTTCTATAGTGCTTGGCTGCTACAATTCAGGTCTTCCAAATCACACATTTACAAACCTGAATTTAAAATGTCAATCTTTTTAGTGAACCTACTGTATTTTAAATGACTGCATCTGTGTCACCTAGAAATTCCCTGACTGTATGTTTCTTACTAAAAGAAAAATTTAGTTGCCTTTTAAAGATCAACAATATTTATCAATTTATCAACTGATAAATTGCCCTGAGAGAGTATTATTGCAGGTCAAAGAAATTTTGCCAACTGCATTTTCTTCCTAACAGATTCACATAGAAAATTCCACAAGAATAGCACATACACTGAATTGTATCAAGCAAAACGTATCAAGCTGCACTGGTTGAGAAAAATGTTCCAGCCCACAATAGCTTTATTATAGGCAAAAATGCTTTAGAAAATTTGGGTAAAGTATTGGCAGCTTAGGGTATTTTTAATATTTTTTAAAGCATAACCTGATGTTTCAGAAATTAAAACCAAAGAGGTTAAAATTGCTAATATTCATTAGCCTTCCTTTCAGCTTTAGAATTACTTCCTCATATTAATTTGAGTAATAAAAATATAGTGTTAAATGTTTCCGCACATGCACTCATACAGAAATTCAGAAAGTTAAACAAGGTACTTTTGAAAATTCTGCTGGCTTCCTCTACATGACCAAACTACAGACTGCATTTAATATAGATCTAGGTAACTAGTAAGAAAAACCATCACGCATAGTGAATGCACTGGTAAAGAAAAATCCCCAGAAGGATATAAAAAACAGCCAATCCATGAATCACCACATCCAGGTCTGAGGACAAAGTTTTCTGTAGCCATTTGCCTGTTTCTTTTCTCAGAACGTCAGAAAGTAGTAAAGTTTTGAGTTGCAAGTCAGTCTCTAGACTCTCCTGACACATCAAAGTATACATAGAACATATATATATGTTCAAAAAAACAGAAAGTGTGCTTTGCTGGTTAATAATTGTGTCTATATTAAGTTGAACCATATTTAAAAAAAGAAAAAAAAAAGAAAAAAGAAAAAAAACCAAAATGTTTTGAAATTGCAATTACAACTATACATGAACTCAGAGTACATGAAGGGATAAAACTGATTTTGTTACTGCATTATGAAATATGTAACCCAGCTCAGAGACATTTCTCAACACATTTCTTAAAATATTTATTGTTGGGAATCTGCTTCTTTTTAATTTAGTTTTCCAAGTCATATATCGAATAAGTGAAACATGAACAGCCCTAAGGACATGTAATTTTCCTTCTTGGAAATAATGAAAGAGGTGTGTCTTCTGAAAACTAAAAGCAGAACTCAGCTAGATCACTGTATTTTTAAATAAGAGCGCAGTTTCTCTTTTGTACTGTTCTCTAAGGATCACGACTACCAGAAAACATACTAAAGGTACTGAAGGTTTTATGATTCTACCCCAAGGCCTTGAACTAAACCACAAAGTCAATGAGCTTGAAACATATGTTCGTTGTTTTGTCAGCTCATTGCCGAAAATTTTCAGCCAAATTTTCAGGAATTATGTTGAACTTGACAGGTGACTTTCCTGTAGGTAAAGCGAGCATGAACTTTCAATACCTAACTTTATGCTAATTTAATACAAGCTTCAGTGCAGGATTATTTATTTTGTATTTAGTGAAGGTAAAAAAATGTGTGCTCACAAAGATCATGCAGCATCAAAAACCCACTGTAAGGTCATATGTTGCATTGAATCATGCTAATTTTTTTTAAGTGCACCCTAATCCTAAGGACTCTGAATTGCTATTCAGCAGATTCTCCTCCACAAACTACTTATGTAATTTTTAGTAAAACTTCATTTTATTTTACCTTAAATCAACATGGCTACTATAATGAAAAATTCGTAGAATTTTAAGTGTTTTGTTTTAAGTAAGGTTCACTTAACAAAAAATGAAAGCCAACATCTTCAACTTCATTCTACTTATGCTACTGGAGTACAACAGGAAAGCAGCTATTTCACTAGCCTAGTATCCCATTTTCTCAGCCAGGTCCCCAGTCCCCAGAACACTCCTGTAGCCAAGCCTGAGAAAAGGTTGCAGAAGGATGACAGTAAAGGAAGGACTTGAAGAACCTGTACTGAGTCACTCCCACAACTCACCTAGACACACATTACACTGAATAATATGGGGTGGGGGAAATGAAAAAAAAAAAAAAATTGGCTTGATAACTGGAATCCTTTGTTTTTTTTTAAAGGATATTCCACTGTAAGCTAATGTATTGCACAAGGAAGAATAAAATGGGAAATTTTAATTCATTTACAATATTGATGTTTTCCCTTGCAGAATATTTGTATTCTAGAGAGCATTCTTATACTAGAAGTTTGTTTCAATGAAAAATTCATTTTAATGTTTATTTATCAAAACTTTGTAAAACTGGTGGAGAAAAGAATAGCTAATTCATCTGCAATTATTAGTTTAATGAGAGTTGTAATGAAAATAGGACTGGAAAAATCATAAGAATTGACTTGGTATTATTTTGCATGAGAGCTGCCAAGACTAGCATGAAATCCCAGATTTAAGTAATAATACTGGAATTAATTTTTTTAGAAGCATTTATTATTCTGATAAGACGTTGTTAGCCAGGATCTCTAGTATTCATTAACTCTGTGTGAATTCAGAGTCCTGTCAGTAATACCAATTTGTGAGATGTGGCCTTAAAATAAGGGTAAAAAAAGCAACTCTAAAGATGAGTTCAAGTTCATTTCCTGTTTTCCCAGGTTAAGTTAGATTTTTATCTCAGCAGACTTATTATTCTTGTCTTGACTACCCAAACAAAAAGCCCCAAACTCTACAACACACAAAGGCAAAAAGACATACATTGCCTGTCCTGGATTTCTAGAAACAGTGAGAAAATTCCTCTGAGCTCTCAAAGAAATGGAAGAATGATCTACTATCAGTGTCCTTTTCCTTAGATATCCTCTCTGCAAGTTACTATTCAAATAGAGCCTCAGCTTCCAGAGGAACTGAGTCATCTTGTATGAACCTGAGAGATATGGAGGAATTCTGATTTTAAAGAAGGATTTTACCATGAGACAGTTGTCTAAATAACTTTGATAATTTGGACCTTAATTGCTGATCTGCAAATTGCTTGTCATTCAGCTAATTAAAAAAAAAAAAAAAAAAAAAAAAAAGAGAGAGAGACTGAAATCCACAGCTGCTACAGGGAACAGATACAGCAGATCTCTAAGTGTACCCTGATGGTGCAGGCACCCTTTACAAGTCTGAAGAACCTGTTCTACTGTTTTCTCCTCTTGTCTGTCCTCTTTATTTCCACTTAAACCTAATGAAGGAAAAATAACCTAACATACAGAGATTTTTTTCAGAAAATGTTGGTACACACTTTGTTTTGTTTTTCTGAGAAAATTGCAATATTTGTACTTTTGTCAGATTATAATTGACAACTGTAAAGAAGCAGAAATGGCTTTAACAACACATTAGTCTTTCTGACTTGGATATTGACTGTGCCCATTTATATCAAACCATTGCTGTCAAAATTCTGAAGTACATTTTTAAATATAATTAAGCACAACTTAAGGATGTTTTTCCATAATTTACCTTTTTTATAAAAACCATTACCGTTATGCTTAGGAAAAAAATTAACATACGAGGAAAAAAAATCCCACTTAAATACTTCATTTTACCCTTGTATCTTTCACATTGTGCTTAAGAATAAGCAGATTGGCAACCAGTTGGCATAGACAATAATTTGGACTGTGACTTTATTTTAAGAATGAGCTCCTCAATTTACAGGTGTCTTCATCCCAAGGCATAGATGTTATAGAATAGTAACAACTAAATCTCACACAATTTATAATTTTTGTTTATGAAAAAGATTAATTATAACATTTTACCTAGTTAAGGGTAAAGAGAAAAAAGTTTAAACATTTGTGATTATTGATTATTATTTAAATGTTTAAAAATACTTTCATACTCATCATGGATCAAAAAGCACAATTTCTTGACACTGCTTATTCTTGGATGCTTCTACAAAGACAAGAGTCACGCAAGGAGCACTAAAACAGATTTGTTTTTTGATTATTTTCACAAACTACAAATAGATGAATACAAAGGGTGATCTCTGTTCTATAAATAGCCTGACTTCAATGGGCATGGGATTAGTTTCTGATTTTTTCTGACTTACACAAGAGATGATGTTTAAGGCCTATGCTTATTTTCCTGTATATTCCTGAACTGTTTCACAAAATTCTTGCAAAACCACACTTCTCTGATTTGCATTTCTTCTTTACTATGTCACCTCATTCTTGCTTCAAGTTTATCCTCGTAAAATTTTGTCACTACAGTGTAATAGATCACGGCTACTTTTAGAAATTTTTTGCTTCTGAAGAGTTCAGCTACACCAGGTTTCACCCAAAATTTAAGATTCCTGCTGTTCTTATTGGTACAAGCTACAGGGCAGAGCATCTAGTGTATCAACAATAGTAGGGTCATATAAAGTGTATGTGCCTTAAGATTTCAATGCTCTAGTCCTATTTAAAAAGGGTAAACAATACACATTAGCAGTTGTTTGAATCTTTCTTATAAGCAAAATTTATTTTAAAGAAAAAGACCCCGAATTTTTCAGTGAAATTGTATATGATAGTGTAAATACTCTTTACATGCTTATTTTAATTTTGTGATTGGTCTGACATCCCATATCTGCAAGAAACCAATCTGAATACTAATTAGCAAGGAATCTATAAGAATTTCCTTATAAAACCAGGATTATTTTCAGACATACTTTTTCAGGATTGCTGAGCCTAAAATAAAAATTAAAAACTTACTATGGACTTATTCCAATAAAGATTTTGATGGGAACAAAAGTGCTCAACTGTCTTAAATATCACTTAGGTTTGAGACAGTTTGCATAAGTTTTATATGGCCTTTTATTAAAGGTAAATTTTCAGCAAATCTTCTACCTTCATGTGATTTCTTCCCCAAAAGACCAATGTGTGTTACTTTCTTGAAAACAAGGCCTTTTTCTGCATTGTGAATCAAACTTTTTATGCTATGCTTCACCTGCTTCTAAACCTATTACTTTCCCAAACATATGCTAAATGAAACTGAAGTTAACTGTGACATCTGCAATAGTGAGTTTTAGTTTTACTTTTTCCTACATTCCTACATGCTCATTTTCAACTTTTTGAGATTATAATTTTGCAATTATGGCAGCTCAAACATCTGTACACTACCAGTATGGACAGTCAAGCACCTTTTGCTATGTGGTATTTCCAGGTGGTGACTTGCCTTGTGTCTTACATGTCCATATAAAACTAAGCCAGCATGACTTTTAAAACTATGTAGATGAAATTGATTTCAACACAGAATCTCTCAAGCACTCAATTGCCATTTATTATTTCTTTATGACTGTGCTTAGCATCAGTGAATGACAATTTAGATGTCAAAAAAAAAAAAAAGTAAGCTTCTTGACAGAATTTCCTACTTGCATTCTTCTAAGCTGCACTCTGTATCTTGGTTTATGTAATTTTAGGAACTCAAGAACCCATGTTATCATCTTTCCTAGCTAGTGCTGCTCTTATTCATAGCTGATTATCTTATCAACTGACTTCCTAAATGTTTCCTAGTACCTGCAAAACATTAGATGGAGATGCAAGAATACTTTTTTCCCTGAGAGCCCACCATGTACATGGTTTCCTACTAGGAAACAGCATACTTACTTTGAAGCTGATGGAAATGCTACACAGCAGAAACTGCATGGACAAGTATAGAAGTAACCACAACACAAATTCATCAGGTAATTTTCACCTATACTCAGCAACTAAAGTGCTTAAATTTTGGTAGAACTAGAATTCCTTAGATGGCAATGAACATACTATCTATGCTTGTTATTCTTAATTTCTGATCCCATCTCCACAAGTCACACATAAACAATTCATGGCATGTGAGCGAATGATGGAATTGTTGACTTACCTACTCGGTCTTCCTTTTCCAGACAGATTTTACTATTAGCAAGAAAAGTCTTAATGTGGAGAGGTGGATAGGAACTTTTAACTAATGAAATGCTATTTCTACAGACATGTACTTCACTCCTTGATGGAAAATCTCACAATATAAAACGAACGAGAAATAATACCAAAGAATTGTTATAAACTATGTTAACCCCAGCTCCCTTTTTTCTTATTCCATGTCTTGGTCTTCATCTTGTATCTTGTTGCTTCAAGACTAGACAAGTAACAGTTGAAGAATTGTTTGCATACTTCCTAAAGGGAACTGCATCTCAGAAAGCCAACCACATCTTGATGTCTCAACTCAACAGAGTAATATCTCCTTTGAAGTGACTTTTCTGATGGATTGAGGCCTAGAAATCAGCTGGAAGGGAGCATTAGTTAACCTCTTGTATGTTATCCAAAAAAGGAGAATTGTGCTTGGATGGAAGTTTTTACAACTACCTGAATATAATTCATTAAAGTCAGTGTCAATAAGAGATAATAAGGAAGCAGTTATTTAGTTTCAGTAATAAGCTACTGAGTGCTTAAAATGTTATGATAAATGTTCCATGCATTTGAACAGACACAAATGTAAAATGTGCTAAGTACAGAGTGTTTTTAATATATCAGTAACATGCACTAGGTAGATGCATTGAACACTATTAGGTCTACAGAAAACACACACTGAAAAAATTACTGCTCCTATAATATTAATGGAGAATAATATTGTAGCTAAGTGCTTGCTAAACTTGTGAGATCTTGACTTGTAGAGAAGTGAAACAATGACAAAATAGCCAAGCTTTTCTTTCAGTTATACAGCTAAAGCTAATACATGCTTACACAGTATTTTCTACAGATACAATAAAGGAAAGGCTATAAAAATACCATAGATAGCTCAAAAAACAGGTTCTGTAAACTTGTATTTATGGAAAATAGGTAGAAAACTAATTCTGAATTACAGTGCTACATATGGAAAAAGACAGACTCTACACCTATCTACTCTTCACTACTATAATCAGGTCCACTGATCTTAACACTTAAGGAGTAATTGCTTATCAGGGATTTATTTCATACTTCTAGAAGTATAAATGTAACAAAATCATTTTAATGGAAGCAAAATTTTTTGTTTGGTGCCTCTTTTTTTATCTCCTTTTTTTTCCCTTAATTTTTTTGATTGAAGAAAAGGTAGTCAAGCTTTCCCTCAGATGTTCTCCTAATCACTCCAGACTAAGAAACAGGACCTGATCTGACTTTCACTGAAGTTGTTGCACCTTTTTCACAATGTAGAAGTGTTGTATTCGTAATATCTATTAATATGAGCGGGGCAAAGAGAAACCTGGCAATTCACCTCAACTTATGTTAGAGCTACACAATGGTCCCTGCCCGTGTAAGAACCATACATCTGTCTTGGTTTGAGTGAAAACAGAACTAATTTTGTTCAGTGATTTTACTTTTCAGTTCAGTACTTCTAACTAACAG
>JANHGN010025440.1:0-16775 GCA_024605025.1 Megaceryle maxima | reverse complement strand
TTTGTTTTTTTTGTTTGTTTGTTTTGTTTTTTTGTTTTTTTTTGTTTTTTTTTGGGGGGGTGTGCATGTGTGAGTTTTGTTTGGTTTTTTTTTTGTTTTGTTCTTCCTAGCTTGCCTAGCACCAAGTCAATCCATACAGGGAATGCGGTGCACTGTATTTTTCCTGTTCGAGTTCATCATAAGGAACAGGAACTAAAAACATATGCAGCATTCAAGAGGTGGATAAACAATGACTGCACAATATTATAATGCTGTTTTCTCTTCTGATGTTACTAGCTTTCCCCATAGCTAATAATATCCTTTGTGATTTCTGTTCACTTTGAGCACTCAACTGTTTTTCAAGAGCTATTTAGAACGACTGCACCATTTCTTCAGCTCAGTGCTAACAAACTCCATTGCTGTGCCTGCATTAAGGTTACTTTTTCTACTATGAACTACTTTGTACCTATTAATATTTAATTCCACCTACCATTTTACTATGCAAGCATTCAGCATTTTGAAACCCTTCAGAAAACCCTCGCATGCTGCATTTTGTTTGATTTTCCTAAATAATCTCACTGTATGTACAAATACTATCATCTCATTCTTCCTCTTCTGTCAATCATTTCTAAATGTATTGGTAGAGATTTCTGTAGGATCAGTGGGTAGCAGAGCTTTACTGTGAAATTACTGCCATTGCAACCTGGTTCGCTAATAGGAATGATGTTACACTAGCTTTTATATATTCTTCTCCAGAAGAAAACAGCATTCAATTGCTTTTCTACTAGTGATTATAACAGCACTTCTCAATATCCCCACAAGATTAGACTGTAACATGCCCTTTCCAACATGAAAAAAAAATGGTGAGGATAATTTAAATCACCAGTCCTGAATTCATCCTGCTCCTCAAAAGCTCAAGGAGAAAAGCATACAAGATAAATTTAGGACTTGCTATATATTAACAACTTACATTCTACTGCTTCTTCCCATTAAAATAGCAGAAAGGCCTAGTCTATTTCTTTTGAAAAGACCTTTTATGAAATGTCCTTTTATGACACACACAAATCCCTTGCATATAAATCAGGATTTATTAATTCATGTAGATCTAGCACATCCTGGAGGCTGCTTTGTCCCTTTTGGTAAAGTGAGAGGTTACATGCTTGAAACAATTTTTGATTTCCTATCCCTTAAGAGTCCTCTTGTCATATTTAGTATTTTGGAGGATCTCCTGCTCCACATTCTCCTTTAAAAGCTCTCCTTTAAGACTCAGAGGAAACAACTTCAGCCAACACCCTTGGGCTCTGCTGGTAATACTTTAGTGGAATACCAATGCTCAGAGCCAACTGGTATATAACCACACCACAGCTCTGACTCATATAGCCCCAGTAAATAGAAAACTATCTATACCTGGGGCCTTGTGAAATTGAACTATATACTGAAATATCACAACTGGAAAGTCTACTACTTTTCAGCAATCTTCAAGAGGTTTCTGAAAACATGTATGTGGTAGGGCTAAAAAAGCAAGTCTTTATCTGAATGTTAACCTAATAATTTTTTCACCACCAATTACAGCAATTATCATTATTGTATGAATTTTAAATTTCACGTAATCATATATTTAAGCTTTTATTGTTGCCTTTTTTACTGTGCTTGGCTATTGCAGAGAACAACACTGTGCCTTGAGAAGGACACAGATATAGTATACTATTATATATTGGAGTACTGAGGCCTTCATTCAGTTATATATCTTTAAAGTACCATAAGTAGAACATGGGACTTAAAAAGATAAAAATAAGATGGACAAAAAGAAGAAAGGAAAGATGCACACACACAAAAAAGAAAGACATGTTTTCTAGTAATAGAGCTTGAAATAATATTTTATTGACAGTCTGCCAGAAGACTAATGGCAATTTTCCCCTTTGCTAGCTAAGAAAAAGCAAACACTGATGAGGTTTTGTAAACAGCAAGTAGAATACAAGCATGGAAATAAACTTTATTGCTGTCCTTCATGGAGGCTGGAAGCACTGTTAAGAGTGAAGTCTTCAATGATGGTTTGGGTTGGAAGGGACCTTAAAGGTCACCTAGTTCCAACCCTCCTGCCATAGAAGGGATACCTCCAACTAGACCAGGTTGCTCAAGGCCCCATCCAACCTGGCCTTGAACACATCCAGGAACAGAGCATGCACAAAACCCCTGGGCAACTTGTTCTAGTGTCTCACCACTCAGAGTGAAAAATGCCTTCCTAATTTCTAATCGAAATCTACCCTCTTCTTCTTTGAAGCCATTACCCCTCATCCTATCACTACAAGCTGTTGTAAAAAGTCCCTCCCAAGCTTTCTTGTAGGCCTCCTTCAGATTCTGGAATCCCCAGCAGCTAACCTTGAAAGCTTTGTCAGTAGAGAGAAAATAAATCTAATAGACCTTTAAATGGTCAGCCTGCAATTCTAAAGCACTTATTTTCACTTTAATGAAGGTTTGAGCTTTTGTTTGTTTATATGATAATTCTCTCCCCTGCCCCAGCTAAGCAGGTTCAGGTCTGAGCTAGAAGGGAAGTTATGGGGCCTCATCACTGGCATTGACAAATTATACATGTGCAAGGCTCTTCTAATGATTTCTGTATAATTAGCTAGTTGATTCAGATTTTCCTATGTCCTTTATTAGTTCAAGTTCTGAAATCCACCCCCTCCCCCCCGCCCAATAACTATAACTGGATAAGGAAGGGGTAGAAATTGCTGCCTTTTAGATAACTGGAGTATTTCCCTGCGTAATTCTTACCAAAGCATGTATTTCAGCTGAGAAATCAGTATATCGCAACACTGCTTTGTTGTTTGGGGTTTTGGGTTTTTTTGGGTTTGTGTGTGTTTGTGTTTTGTTGTGATTTTTTTTGTTATTGTTGTTTTTTGTTTTTTTGTTGTTTGGTTTTTGTTCTGTTTTGTTTGTTAATACTCAATGGCTTTTCCTTAAGCTTGAAACACCCTAAAACTGGACATCAGATATTTCCTAGGTTCAACTTACAACTTGTGTTATGAGACAAATTCAGGATAGAATAGTTATGATGCATATAACTGAAGATACAGAAATTAACCCCGAAAGTCTTCCAACATTTCCCTTTGGTTGACTGAAATATTTCTTCTTGAACTAATACACGCTAAGCATTCTACCTCTCAAGAAATGATGTTTCTTCTACCTTTCTGTACGTAACATTTATTTTTCCTCACTGCTGAAAAAAGCAATCCACTCTGTCTAATAGAGGTTGGTTTTGTAGTGTTTCCACACCACTCCTGCCTGCCCCCTCTCCTATTTTAATTGCAGCAGGTGTCCATGGGTCACGTGATAAAACTGCTTAGAAAACTGCAACAAGTTAAAATTAACCATTCTGTTAATGCTTCACTTCTTTACTCAAATTCACCACGTGGACACTTGAACATTTGTGCTGGCAGCAAAGCTATAGGCAATGCAAGAGCAGGACCAGAAGACAGGAAGAAGGTTAGAACAACACAGTTTTCAAGTAAATGAAAAACTTTTGAAGAGATAGATGAAATTCTGCAGCACAATCCCCAAAGAATGTTATACTGAGCATTCGAAAATGATCAGCAGTGTCCCTGCTGGTTCCCTTCACATTCTCAGTTAAGTCACTCAAATCATTCAAGGACCAGTGATGACTTTCTGAGAAATATTTTTGAGTGTTAACATCTATCAGCATCTGGGAAATACCTACTGCATATTTATGACATTTCATTTAAAAAGCCAAGTCATAGAGATTGTTTTAGGTGCTCCCAGTTTTCCCCAGAGCCGGTACATAAGTAGACTGCAGGAAGAGGCAAATGTCTTTGCCATCACACCTCCAGTAAACCAATTAATACAACAGGTTTATATGGCATAAGCTGTGCAGCATCTCTTCACCTAATATTTAACAGAGAAATCAGAAAGATCTCTCCTTACTGGCTTTTCGGTCTTCACAGAATAAATTATGGACTGTCCCTTAACTATTTTAGTCCTCTTGATTAGGTTTATACAGGCTATTTTGCTTTCAAACCTGAACTTCTTTTTCAAGCCTAACTCTTTTCAACCTCATTTGACAACAGGCATTGGTGCAAGCTAGGGAATCCAGGGAGAGGCTCTGAGTAAAGAAGCAGTTTTTCTTTTCTCTATGTCTTTCAACCTGTTTCCTTTGATAAGATTCAGAGGATGGTTTCTATTAGCAACTAGGAGATCATAATCAAGACTTGATTGAAAAGGGCCATGTATGTTTTCACTTCTGTTGCACAGCAGAAACTCCTGTTTTTCAGGAAATCATGGGAAAAGGAGTCTTTAAAGTGATATTGCAGTATTCTCATTAGAAGGATTCCAACAACCTCAGGTTCTAAATCTGCAAAGTATAGCCTAAGCTTTAAAAGAATTATTTATAATCCTTATAGTAAAAATTTCCCCCCCAGAGAAGAGTCCCTGACTGAACTTGCAGTGAAAGTACCCTGCTGATTTGCTGTATTTCTCTATGGTAAAGCTCTTTTACATATTTTTTAACAAGCTTGTCAGCCATACTGAATAAGAAAAAGATCAAAACTATCTCACAGAATTCATAAGCACTGGGTAAGAAAACAGGTCAAATACAAAAATCTTACATTTTGGGGGGATTTAAAATATTATATCATTTTAATGATTTTCTGCTACCAAGAGCAACAAAAACTAGTATATTCTAATATTTATTTTCACTAGATAGTGAAAAGTTAATATACAGAAATGTATTAGCACTTTGCTCATTACAGTAGATTTTGCAATATCCATAAGAGCACGGCTGAAGACTTTGGACTTTGCAACAAAATGCATTTTGACAAGAAGTAGCTTTCAAAAGGATGTATACTCTTCATTTAAGCTTTCCTGCTGCTTAAAATCTACATGCCAACTGAAAATATACAGTAACTGACACAAACACCATTGTTGGTCCTTCAATACATATAATTCTCCTGTTATTTACCAATAATCTGACATAGCTCCTTATCATACTTTGAATTTGTAGGATACCTTGACAAGAAAAAATGCTTCAATATCAGATGTTATATACCCAAATAGAATAATTTACTTTGATCATCTGTAATGTACACATCTGCAGAATAGAAGATTTTAAAGGCTGGATGTACAAAACAAGGAAAAGAGATTTAAGATTATAGGGAAAACCAGAGAAATTAAGGAGTGAAAAAAATTAAATGAGAGAAAAAAATAAAGTATATAAAAAATGGATGAGAACTACAGGGAGGGAGGCAAACAAACAGAAAAGCCTCAAAGCCCAGGAAATTGATCCTAATTTGAAAATGTGGACACTCAGATAGCAAAGCCAACTGATATATTCCCTGGGGAATAGGATACACGTGTACAGTATTCTCTGCTCCCGGCTTCCTAACATTCTGCAATTCTTATTCATGTGACAGCCTTACATTTAAGTATAACAGAATTCAATGAGATTACTCTGTGACTTATTGCCTAGAGAAGCAAACTGTGTACCAGAGAACTGACCTAAAATTATACCCGCACCAGCAGATGCCACTAGTTGAGCATCTTTCACAGTGGCATTAAAAAAAAGTATTATCCTGTATCATTTCAAAAAGTTTTGAGAACCATATATTTGCCAGTTAACAGCTGACATTATTATAGTGTATCAATTAATATAAATACTATGGTCCTATTCTGATAACTCACATAAAAATGTAGACCATTTTTAGAAATGTTAGCACTGCCAAAAATCCCACAGAAGATGAAATATGTCAAATTGCACATTTGTGAAACAATTACATTACACACAAAAATCAGCACCTTCTAGAGTTACAGGTAGCAGTTATTTTTTCAGATGCTAGTGTTTTGGAAGCATTAAAACTGAAAAAAAAAATTAAATTAAGTCAAGATAGTAGGCCTTAACATTGAAACAGAGAAAGATACAGAAATAAAACACACTTGTATATGTTCACAACACTGTTATTGATCTGTAATGTAAATTTTATGGGATGAAATTCTGTCTCTAAAAAATACTTAGGGGGAAAAAAAATCTCATTCAGTTCAATAGGAGTCATTGATGTTTATAATTTATGCTTTGCAATCTGCAATTAAAAGGTAATAATTACTTCCCCCTCTGAAAAGGAGAAACGTGGTTGTTTTTTAAAATTTATTTAACATTTCTTCTTAGGCAACTTTAAGGATTTGCTCATCAATTTTGCATAAGAGCTAAATCACAATCAACATATTTTTCTTTTTACAGAATGACTAGCGCCAAGAAATGCTGCACATTCACATTATTTAAACCAACATAGTTCACCTCAGTCTTATTTTAAAATTAATTCCTCAGTCTTTGAAAACTAATACTGAAACCATAGTAGCTGTTTCTGTTCATAACAGAAATTTTCCCCTTTCTCCTGTTGTGAGACTTAACATTGACCTAAATGTACCTGCATTTTAAGAGGACCATTTATTTTTGTTTTGTAAACTTGCAGGTCTGAAGAACACTATGAAGTGACTTAAGGAAGGATGTAAAAACCCCATATTTCAGCAATGGTATTTTCTGATTGATGTGGGACAGAGTTGCTAGTGGTGCAAGGTTTTATAAAGATGCCAATCTTCTGACATAGTACAAAATAAGAATATTTCAACTTTAGTATGCCACTCAGTTCCATAAAAATAGCAGTCTCCATAATAAAGTTAATGAGACACAAACTCAGTAGCAACCTGACATCTGATTAACATTTTGAAATTTTAAAAAGGTCTGTATTTCAAACAAGGAAGACCACAAAATGCCACCTCTTCTGCAACACAGGACATTAGCTAAAGGTGAAGGCATGACAAAGTACAAAACAAGTTACTACCAAAATCTCAGCTCTGACCAGACAACAGTTGGTCATTTATTCTGTAGTGAGCAGAAGACAGGTTTCAGGCTATCCTTAAGGGAATAGCAGAGGAGAAAGTGCCACATATTATTCAGTAGGTTTGTAATTCTCTGTGGGGAAAAAAGGTGCTTACATTCATATTTTCCATTTTTTATCTTGAGCAAAACACCAATCTGTCTTTATGTTTGGTTTTACATTTTTTTTAAAGCATGCTCTCTGAATTTAAACCAGTTTCATCCTTACCTTAACTCTATTACTAGTCTAGCTATAATAAACAGTATTTCAGTCCAACAATGAAATTATATGAGGATAACTAATTTCTAAGCCACAGAAATAGGAAAATCTGAAAAAAGTTTCTCAAACATGAAAATCAGATTTACTTTTTAACATAAAATCAGGACTAATATACATCCAGCTCTTAGTGGACCCAAAGAGATAGGCACTGAGCTATTAGTGTTTAGCAAATTAAGATTCAACTTCTAGATGCCGTTCCTTTGAAACAAATTAGTTTGTGTTCCACTAAAATCCATTATATTGTCTAATAAGCAAGCATTTTCTAAGGACTTTCATAAAAAATTAAAACAAATAAATCACTCATGAAACATTACCTGGTTATTGAAAAACTACAGTGAGTGCTAGTAAGAAAGTACTATAGTACTTACCATGCCAAAAGCTCACAAAAGCCTGTTCAGTACACAAGCACCAAGGGGAGAGAGAACTAATCATAAAAGTTAATTTCTAATAACAAAAAGGTTACAAACAAACTGTAAATAAAAATAACTTGAGTATTTGATAGCAAGAATATTTTGTACAGAGGTTATGCTGCTTCTGTACAAGACCAAAAATAATTCCTAACTGCTAATCCAATTCAGAACATCTATTTCTCCTGTTCACAATCCTTTAATTGGAGGCTTATTACTTTGTATTTGCACGTCGTCTTTTGATATAAAACATGCTTAAAAACAGAACCTAGAAATCATTTTAGTTTTATACCACCTCATTTTGTCAAAATTATTAAAAAAACAAGACACCTATTTTATTGTGGGTTTAATACTGATTATTTTTTCTGTCAGTAATTCTCTTTTCAGAGGGACTTTCTAATTTTATTAAGGAAGTTAAAAGCAATGTTTCTTTTTCCAGGAAAAAAAGGAATTTACCAACAGGAGGCAAACTCATTCAATTTCTGCTCAAAAAGCTTAAAAAGCTGCTTGTCATATACCTGGAAATCTTTGTAATTAGGACTTCATCAGAAGAAAAAAAAAGTATCCTGTGACAGACCAACAAAAACTTACACAATTTCTCATGATCTTATATATTTTGGCAATGGACATAATGGGAAATATTTGTTTTTATAGCTGAATTTATGTATTTCTTTGTTTGGTTTTGTTGTCATTTTTTTTTTTTTTCATATAAGGAAGTTATCTTTATGCCTTGGTACTTTCAAGCATTTCCTTCACTATATTGAAAAGTCTGCCTGGATTTAAGTATGTTTTAGATTAAAAACTTGACATGAGAGAACTTTGCTCTTTAATACAAATGCTGTATTATAGTCTTGTGATGTTAATTAATTGGAGAATCTATTACCAGATGACACATTATAAATAACTGCAGTTCCTTGGTTTACTTTATGGACTAAAAATCAATTATGGGATGTTATGTTAATGTCTTTTGAGAAACTGTTAACAATTACAAATTCTACCTAGTCCTATTTGTTGTTTAGCTTTGTTTCTATTCTCATAAAGCCAGTCCTCTGGACTGCAAAACCTGTCAGGAAGGGAAAGAGAAAACCACCCAAAACTCAAATCTACCATACTTACTATAAATAAATTTGTTGACACCATTCAGGAATTCCATAGACTCAAAATAAAATCACAGTCCTTTTTCTCCTTTCAGAATATAGCCTCTTAATCCAAATAATATCAGAGAAGTTAAAATTTAGTCCATTCATCTGGAAAATGTTTCCCTCTGTTTCATAAACATGCATATCACAGAGAAAAAATGTTCAATTTAAGGTTTCTTACATTATTAGAGTGTAAAAAATCATCATAGAAATATAGTTTCTCAGACTTGATAATGTCCTTATTGTAATGTATTCCATTTCCATAAAGCAAAGATTTAGCAAAACCAATTGTGTTATAAGCAGCCAGTAAATACAGTTAATTGTCTAGGAGAATTATAAAATAGAAATTCCTGTACTATGGACAATTATGTTCCAACAGTCTCACCACAAGTTGAAGGTAAAAGGTCAAGAAAACTAGAAGAAGGATGCAGGCAAAAATAGTGGCAGCTTATCAGAAATGCTATTTCAAAAGTTCTGTGGTTACTGTTAATAAAATAGCTTATCTAGAGTAATACAGTACTACAGGCACCATTTCCTATATGTATTTATATAACCTGTAGAATACTTCCTTTTTTAATATTCTAGTTAAAAGTTATATCTTATGAGAAGGACAGAAAAAAAACCCCAAAATCAAAAACCACACTGGAGTATATGATGACTTTTTACACAACAATACCTAATCACCACATTTCATTAATAAATTATCAAACACTTGCAAGCTGTACACAATATGTTTCATCTAGTTTGCATATTTTATTATGGTGGAATAACATTTTAAAAAGTTTGAATAGGCACTTACTGGAATTACAGTTAATCCTGATACAGTCTAGATGGGGAAGAATAGATGAAAAATGAAAATTTATCCTTCAAGGTAATAGCTGCAGACATCCAATAAAATCACAGTCCACCCTTCCGGGGACAGACACATGCAAACATGGCCACTCCATATCATCAGTCTTTACATACTGTTATAACCCAGATATACTGCGATAAATCTTTATAAATAGAAACGACAAATAGGGTAAAAATGGCCAATTTCAAACAAAGCTACATGGTGACAAATCTAAGTGAAAAAAATCAGGATCAAACGTCAAAGATGCTTAACTGAGGCAGGCTGCAACTGTCTCCCCATCTGTGAAAGAACAGGTAATTTCTCTCAATGCAATTAGAAAGTGCTCCGTCACAATGGGTCCTAGAGCAAGCCAGGCCACAATCAGACATCTTGGACAGCTTGTGTATAGTATACCTCAAAGGCTGGTCATCAAAAACTAAGTAGCAAAATACAAAGCTCATTTGCCAGGCCTATAAATAGGGGGTTGGGTGTTTATATTTTCTTACTGTATAGACTTGTAATATGTATATGTAGTGACTATCTTTAAGCTACAGTAATATACAGAAAATAATCTTGTGTTAATTATTAAGAGAATACTGCCCATTTTCAGATTATCTCCTTGCCTGACTTAAAAAGAAATTAAAAAAAAAGGGGGGTGTTTTGTTGGAAGAAACAACATTGCTGAGGCATGGATTTATTTGCTTTCTTGAACTCCAGAAGTAAGTAAAAACTGACAAAGGGTAATGTTTTGTATTTAAAGAGAATGACCTGATCTGTAGCAGGATGCTCTGCTTAGCTACCTGCATTTATTAAGGGGGGGGGACTAAAAAATATTTTTAAAAAATAATAAACTATGCCATTCTTGGTTTGTACAGCTACTCCTTATTTATACCTTTGAGGAACATATATACCATCAAACCTAGATTTTGTTTCCATATAGCTGAGTTTGTCATGTGTCGTCAACCGCATCAGAAAAGTGGTTGCAAACAGCCAAGGACCAGCACCCGCACATCCCCTTTCACAGAAAGAGCTCCCGTGGAGTTGGGGGGGGATTGTATATGCCGCAGCCTGCAGCAGCCCCGGCACGGCACTAGAGGGGACTGTAGGAGAAGAGGAGACAAAGAAACCCTTCGTTTCTCCTTCTCCCTTCTGAATTCGAAGCACCGGGACAGTATTTCAGTGAGCAACGCTTTTATCAAGTGAAGGCTCAGTTGACTAGGTTTTTCTCCTCCTTCCCACCTCTCCCCATGCTTTCTGGAAATCATTTTATCTGTGATTTAAAACAATAAAATACTTAACTGTCTTTTAAAAATAGCATTCCACTAAATAGGAATGATTGCATTGAATGTGAATTTTCCTGCATGTACTTCTGTTTTCTTTCAAGTCCTGACTTGTATTCTAAAGATGGCAGAAGCACTTTAATTAAATTTCCCCTTAAAAACAAACAAACAAAACAAAAAAAACCCCACACAACCCTACAGAAAACCATAACCTAACATTTTGTCATATTTTAAACCAGGAAACCAATTTGTGTCTCTTTCTGTGTGTGTGCATGTTTGTGGTTTTGCTTTGTTTTTCTGTAAAAGGGCTTGTGCCTTCTGTGTTCACACGGCTGTTTGCTGAGGGCCGCAGTCTTTGGGCATTGAAGGGTTGTGTTATTGTTCGATACTACAAAAATACCACTACAGAATTGTTTAAAAAAGAGGAGATGGATTTACTATAGATTTGATACCTAAAAAAAGGAGACTAAGAAATCCATCAGTGAGAATATCTAATTTCAACATTCTTAGTGCTATAAACTAGAAAATCTTTGATACATTTGCTTGTTGTACATTAATAGGTAGAGGTAAAACCAAACTGACCTACATACACATTGTTTCTGCTTGCACATTTAGATTGTGGAATTGCTACTGTGAAGAATTTGTGGAGGCAGACCAAACTTCCACAATAAAGAATAATACATTTATCCAAAAATACCACTGATGAACTAGTCTTCTCTTTTTAGAATACACAATAGTACAAAAATATTGTGATGGATTATGTTAAGACTACAAAAAGAATACAAAAAATGCAAAAGGAAGTAAAAATAAAATATAATAATGGGCATGTATTTGTGTGTGTATGTACATACACAAATGTTGCATTGACATGTGCTTGTATATCATTTCAGTTGACATTTAATGTTAAATCAAGCTGTTTCATAAATGTTTGCAAGCAAAAAGAAAAATGTAAAGAAAATGTTAATTTCCTGGAGGAAGAGTTTGTTACCTAGGTTGACCGTTAGTTTAACTCGTCCTGCATCCAACTCTAAACGAAGGGTATCAGCAGATTCCCTAGAAGTAGTTGCCATCAAAATGCCATAAGCTCGCTGTGACCTGAACCGTAAAGAAACATCTTCGGCCTCTGTATGCATCACAACAGGAAGCTGTATTTTCATAAACATACTTCCATCATAACTTAAAATTGTTGCCTCTGAAAACACAGAGAAGAAAATATGTTATTAAAGAACTATAGTGTATTTGCTGAAACTTCTCAGAGATAGTAGTAAATGTGTATTCACTCCATATGATACAGAAATATTACATATTGCATATCACTATTAATGCAAAACACAATCAAAGTTATGGTTTATTTTTTCATCAGGTTTTGGTTTGGGTTTAAGTGGACATTTTGGTGCTTTGTAAAGAAAGTAAATTGATCCTTAATGAACGAGCCATTTATGTATTCAACTTAATGCAGATGGGTAAAAAAAAAAAAAACACACATGTAAAGAAATGCTAGACTAGGCCTGTACTACTCAAAATAGGTCAAAGCCAGTAAAAGATATTCATATAAACCTTACAGCCTCTTAAAAGGTCATGTCTGACTACCATCTTCCTAGACAATTACCTTAGGTTACTTCATATATAAACCCATCAACACCTGCTACTACTACCACAGTTACTATTATCACCCAGTTAGAAAAAAGCTGCTTGAAACAGTTAAATCTCCCCAGCATGAATGGAGCACGACTCTTTCATGACCACAAAGACTGTGGTATGGTAGAATAAAAAAAAAAAAAAAAAAACACACATATAAACATTACAACAGCCTCAACCAGAGGATTGAGACTGGACTTGGCATATTGAGGGCAAGATCTTAAAGTCCCTGAGACAAGTAAATAAATGTCACTTTCAGACATTATGGGAAACCCTCCTGGCAAGTGGCTCTGGCACAGAATGGTCATAGTCTGTTAGACCCCAGAGCAACCAGCCACAAGTCTTCTTTTTTCCAGCCTTGAGGCTGATAATGAGAAAGGTTGCAGAAAAACTGCTTTTCTACTCGCAGAGAGGCACAGCAATTCCTAGAAAGTAAAAGGACACATCTGTTCCTGAATCATATTAGGAAGTCTCTTTTTGCAGGACAATCAAGCATTGCAGGCAGGGAACCACCACAGCAAACAGCTTTTAGGTTCACTGGCAGTGGTATGTTATGATGGAATAAGCAGTGAATAAGCAACGTCCTTTATGCCAAGCCAATAGTTTATGGGCAAATGGCCAGAAATTCAGTAACATACAAAACTAATCATACTACATAACTAATCCCACTGCCTGAATGGCAAAATACACTATCTGCATGTGCCTATTTTACACATATCTGATTATTTACCTACTGCTAATTTTCTAGACCTTCTAACTCCTACGTGTCCCTGACATTCTTTAACCCACCCCAGATCTCTCAGTCTTAAAAACTGTTAAAGTGTTAGATGATGACATCTAAACAGGATGATACAGATTCTTTCTTAGAAAAAGATGCAATCCTGAGGGCATCTCAGTTCACTGAAAAAATTTCAGATACCTGCCCACTAAAAGGCCAAAAACGCAATAAGCAGGAAGAGAAGACAACAGAGAACAACCATAGGAAACCTCTATGCTTCAGTCTGCTGTAGTAGAATGGAGACACCTACAAAGGTGTATTGTGGTCCCACATGTAGTAATATTTTAAAGGACTGGTACTACTGATACTATGCCTAATCAGTATCACGACTAAAACAGTGTTAGAATTTTTTTTAAAAACATCAATATTTATGGCAGTTTGTTCAAATCATTTCCATTTCATATTTTGTATACTGAGACAGATAAGCCTTTCAAGACTTTCAGCCTACATGGTTCATGGAAGGACAAAATGTTGTCTAATTCTGTGAGCATATTGGAGGCAAAAATGAGAGATAGTATGTTCATTAATAATTTCAGACTTTCCCAATACTTATTTGAAGAACTGGTTTGATGTCGTAGGAAAAGGATTGCTAACAGGGACACGAAAGTCATTAGATATATCAGGTTACAAGAATACAAGTTAGATGATTTCTACCCACAAAAGGAATAATGTTTACAGCATATTGTAAACTGAATTTTTTTCTGGAAACAGATGAAATACTTAATTCTCACCAGCCTAATAAGAGATTTCAAGACAAAGAATTTTCAGTGGGAGGTGATTTGCATTTTTTGATTGTTTGGTTTTGGGGCTGGGGGGAAGGTGTATGTACAAGCAAAGGTTTACAGTTCATTCTTGTATTAGCTGTCTAGTTTGTGCATGAAAAGCTCCCAAGATCTTTATCAAACTAAATACAATTTACAAGTCCAGCATGTTAAGTTACGCACTAATGTAAGAGAAAATAAAAGGTATTTTATATTGTCTATTAAAAAAAAGTCACATTAGCAGTATTCAGGGTTTTCATGGAGAAAAATCAGATGTTATAGGACGAGCAGTATTCAACAGCACTAGAGGTCTGTTGCTTATAAATTATCTTATGATAATGCAAAATAAAGATTTCAGAATCAACACTGGTACTGTTTGCCAGCTTTTCTATAATTATTCAGTCTTTTAGAAAATTACAGAAAAATGAGAGAAGGAACTGTCTTAATTTAATCAGAAATGACCTGTGAGTATTTAACATCATGGTGAACAGACCTGATGTGATTAGATAGTCAATCCTCCTAAACCATACTGTGCCAGTTATTTTGGAAACAGATGTTCCAAGAACAGACCAAGGAGACTGAACAGAAGATCAAATAACTTAAAAGCTCTGGGGCAATGAGAAAACCCCCTCATGTCGACTAGCTCCTTTCAGTATGAAGTCAGAAGTTTTATAAACACAAAGATATGACAGGGAAAAAAAAAAAAAAAAAAGACCTAAAAAATGACCCTAAAATTGGCAGGAAGCAGGGATGATTTGACCAAAGAAGATTTAGTACTGCCCTGAGAGCTGTAACTGACGATTGGAGATGCTACATATTCCTAAAATAAAAAATACAACCATGTTCAGTTTAGTCATTTGAAACGAATGAGTCTGATAGCGCAAGCATTGTTAGGAAAAAGTTTTGCTGTTATTAATGAATTGCTGCATTAAGAAGGTTGAATGATATTTTGTCAATACTGTGTTCATCTAAGGATGGCAAGCTGGATTTTGCCATGTGAATCATCTCAGCGTACCTTATGCTTGACTCAGCATTGCTCTCAGCTCTGCAAATTTCCATGGTCTGTTGGCCTTTGCTGGACAGAAGGCATCTAATAGTACGTGTATGAGAGCTTTGACAGCCAAAGGAGTCCCTCTTCCCTTACTGATGTCCTTCTTTTCTTTGTAGCAATGCTTTATTAACATATCATTATGGTTGGTGGCATACATTAATAGAGCGCTTTGGTTTTCAGACTGTAGAAAAAATTGGTTTTCAAGATGGAGTAAGAAGGGCTTCCTTTGTTTAGAGTTTCTCAGAAACGGAGACTGCTTCAATTGTTTTATGGATTTCCTTCCATCCTATAGTTACTTCAGCTTCCCAGAATGGACTGTTAATTTGCAAGGCCTGGTCAGTAAAATGATGATTTGAATGAGGAGAGACAGCGTGGGTTACACCAGTTTTACAAAAGGACTATTTTGGCTAAAAGTATGTATTAGTTTTTGCCCCTAACATTTTTTTCACTCTGGACCAACTAATTTCTAAGGGGTATGTGTCTCATCTTTCTGAGATCTACACTGCTAACTGTCTTTTTTTTATCTTGTTCAACTTCCTCTTAATTATTAGATTAAATGCTAAAAGATTACAAGTTTAGCTCGGAATACGCTATTCATTTAAAGAATCTGAGTCTCCATGGCAGGGAATAATTCTTTTGCTACCATTTCAGTGATGGAAGGATAACACTGAAAAGAAAGGTAGCAGAAAACCCATACAAAACACTACTGACAGTTTTTTGCGGCAGCAAATAAATGCATGCAGTAGAGTTGTTAACAAGCAATAAATAGTAAGATATAATTCAGAGATGGATAAAATACCTTTTATACATTCTTTCTTTGATATTTTTATAAAAGTGACCATTAAAACCCCTTGCTGCTTCTGTAATAGAAGCCAACCAACACACACAAATGAACTAAAAAAACCAACCCCAAAAAATACTAAAGGGTTCACTTCCCCTCTCCATTAATTTCTTAAATTTGTTTCCAATTAAAATCTCCAGGGCTTCATACTCTTGCTTCCTATATATGTACTACTTCAATCAGATCTATGCCTATCATCAAGGATGCACAGACATGATATGAGAGGAGATTCAGGTCTACAATTTTCACTAGGCAGGGATTAGCTAACATGCTGAAGACTCTGAGGCACTTACTTTTCCAGAAACTTTCCTACACTCATTTCTGCCCTCAGAAACACTCAGCTGGATATTTATGGGGAGAAACAGAATTTTTCAAATAGATGGTATTCTTCAATTCACAGCTTATTTAAAGTGAAAGAAGTATGGACTAGGCATTTGAATTTCAGTGACCTTCGTCATAAGTTTTTGCAGTCAAGTTTATGTTGTTTTTAATAACATGAGGCTTGGTAAGGAAGAGTGCTTACTGCATGTATTTAAATAAATAAAACAATCTTGTTTCCTCTCGACCCCTTGTAGTGCCTCTGAAGTCCCAAAGACACAATTACTGTTTTTTTCCAAGCATCTGCATTTATATGAGGCCTATGTTGCAGCCTATAAAGTCATGCATCTGCTGTCTCCAAAATCACACAAAAAATTAGCCCAGAACGTTATGGATGATACAGTCCAAAGCCATCCCAGGTAGTATGTGAGCCATCCAGAGCAGCAGTAATCAAGTATTTGGGGCTGGTCTCTGATCCTGTTTTATTTAGCAAGATAAGTAAAGGAACAATTTCCTGTCCTGAAAACACACACTGATACATTCAACTTACTCCTATATATTATATATTTTTACTCCTATAAATTGTAT
>JANHGN010025439.1:0-47701 GCA_024605025.1 Megaceryle maxima | reverse complement strand
TCTTAGTAATACTCTATAAACTATTACAATCCACTGATGGGCAGTTCTCATCTAAGTTGAATTGTAATCTGGATAAGGATGAGATAAATCCCTGTGTAACCTGGTTTGACCCCATAACTGATGGCTGGACCAGAGACCTCCTGAGGTCCCTTGCAATTTGCATTATCCCATGAACCAAGGAGTGAAACCAGAGGTTACATGTGGGCTTCATTTGACCACTTAGCACAAACAGTATTTCTGAGATAATAAAGCCTTGATTCTTTAAATTCCATAGAATATCGGTCACGGACAGAAAAGAAACAAACCAAACCAAACCCAAATAACCAGCATGACCAGCAACAACAAATAACCAAACAAAAAAACCCACAAAATCCAGCTTCTGTAAGGATCAAGTTACGGGACTTGCTTGGAAGGAAACAGTGAAGGTAAGGAGGTTTGATACCTATATACAGCCTAGCCTAGGGCTGTGAGGTGTGAACTGCAGGGACTGAGCTGAGACTGTACACAGCTTCCTAAAAAATGATACTGTCTTCTCTGCTATGAAACACACACTAACAGTCAATCTGACCTGGGCTTAATTTGGGTTGCTCTTCATAAAATGACTTCTTAGTAAATAGAGGTAGAATCATAACATTAATATTTGTGTACATAAAGGGTTTTTTATTAAAAAAAAAAAAAAAAGAGAAGAATCCTTGTCTTAAATGCTGTTAAGGAACAGTTTTCTGTACCTTCTTTCCTAAAAATGCAAAAACTTTCCCTCGTGGAAAGACTA
This sequence comes from Megaceryle maxima, assembly GCA_024605025.1. Taxonomy (NCBI): domain Eukaryota; kingdom Metazoa; phylum Chordata; class Aves; order Coraciiformes; family Cerylidae; genus Megaceryle; species Megaceryle maxima. The sequence goes on along the minus strand of JANHGN010025439.1, from coordinate 46,929 downwards.
CATCAGGAAAACTAATTCCTGTGTTACCAGGAGACATAGGTCAGTGTTAACTCCATGGAATTCAGAAACAGACATCTTACCTGAATGATAAAAATCTTCGGTTTTCCTACAAGACTTTGGCATTTGTCTCCTCTGAACATGTCTGTGATGGTCTCAATTTTGATTTTGGCATCATAGGCATAAACATGATCATTCTCACCGTGACTCAGGAACACACAAACAAAGCAGTCGGCGTTACTGTGGTCATCCTCAGAGGCTGAAATAGTCAAGTGGTGTTTAGATGACTAAACAGGGATCTTAAGGTTTAAAGAAAAAAACATTGTACATTTTTATTACATGATTTAATCTCCAATCAGTCCCTTTTCAAATGAACCCTATTTTCAGATAGTGTAATACTGCAGAGATTTGAAGGGCAATGATTCAGCGTGGCTGCAGGTAAGGGCCACTACAGGTAGAGAAGAATGTTAATAACTTCCCACCCCCACAGGTACATACTTTCAGCACCTAGTGACTTCCTTAGTTCTCTCCATGGAAGGAAGAGAGATAAATAGAATTCACTTACACTGCAATAAAATAATCTGAAGTCATAACCCTTAAGCCCTTCTAATATTAAACAACTTCCTTGTGCACAAAAATGACTTTTAAGTCAGATGAACAGAGAGAATGGAAGAAAAAATACCTGGAAATTCTGCTACTATTCTTGATGTAACCAACACAGAGTCCCCTACCTTTAAAAATTTCCTGCAGCACATCTTCTGCTTTCAGATCATCAAAGTGTCTGACTTCAAATCCAAGGTCTGTCAAACTATTGTTAAAACACATCTCAGTATTAGTAAAAAAATCTCGCTCAAGTGATACATCAGTTGCTTTCCCTGTGAGAGAATGAATATCTGTGTTTATGCATTATTTATAAAAAGAACTACTTAGGTTGACTTTGAACTCAAACCCTTATCAAGTGCAGGTGTAATGCCTAAAGTTACTTCAAGGAGTTTGTCCTAAGAAAGTTCTGGACTCACTGAAATTACGGGACTCATGCCAGCGGTTCCTGTGATATAAAGGAATGTGCCCTGAAGCTATTTTATTGCATCTTTCTTTGCCAGAGTTACATAGGTGTGTACGTCCGTGAAATCTTTTGTTACAGACTTAAAGGTAAGGTTTAGGTAACTACTTGTTTGAAATGAGGTTTAATAGAGAAACACAAGTTTCTTACCTGCGTGTCAGGTTGTTTCTGTCAGCAAAAGTCCCACGTCTGTCTGGCAGCCTTAAATGCCAAAAAAAGTGCTCGTGATTGAAGATTAATGCAATTCCTCTTCTTTGGTGGTTCATTTTGTATTGCACTGCAGGATCAAGTCTGTTGCCAGAGATAGAAAAGAATCTTGATAAATGAATTAATGGCTAATTGAGTTCCCTCCCTGTATTCCTGCTAGCTGAGATTTTATATTTCACTAGACACTTGGAAGATCCAGTTTCAGAAGACAAGACTTCAAAATGTGCAATATTTTAGGAAAAGCCTAAATAGCTAGGTCTTTTTGAAAAGCTTGGGCATGGTAAGAAACTCAGTAAAAACAAATGCTGGGTGTGCATGAGGCCCTATCAGGTAGGCTGAACAGTTTCTCTACAATATATTTGTATTTTCTCTTCTCTTGTCAGGAGGCTGTCTCATTAGTATCACAGTAAGGCATCAAATAGTGCACTTTAGACTTGGGCACCAGTTTTTCATGCTGTGTGTTTATCTCAATATTATTTTAACATAATTGGATGGTGCATATGTACTTATTTGGAATTGTAGTTGTCAGTGATTTACTTCCAAGTTCTTCTAACTTAAACCAAGTGCTGCATCATAAGCAGTAGACTCTGTAAACTGGTGATGAGGTGGTATGCATGCTGCAAAAGGAGAACAAATGTCTATTCTCTACCCTAACAAAATGAAGCTATGACAATACAACTGGTTATTTAACTTGTTAGCAACCAGCCAACAAAATTCTAAAGCTGAAGGACAGAAGGAATGACCTACTCAGCTTCTAAGTAGGGGGCTTTTAAAGTATTACAGCAACAAACCTATGGAGGACCTGTGTGTTTGGAGTAGCATTCACCAGTTTTATTTGCTTATGAGCAAAATACAACATAGATGTCTATGATAGCACACTATGGACTGCATGTACACTTGGATCCAAAAGGTCAGTTCCAAGTGGTGGCATGGCTGTCCTAGAGACAAAACAGATGGCCTTGCTGCTTTTACAAACAGAGGTATCAGTGCAGAAAACAGAAATCAAAATGCTTCTGGCAATAGCTTAGCAATAGACAAGGCCAGTGTTATAGGTGTACAGAATGACAGTCCAGGTCATGCTGCTCTAGGACTGGTTCTGGTCAGAGCTGTCATTTTTTTGTCATGTTACTGGGGTGTTTTTCCTGCTATGGAATGTTCAGTTTTGGTGCCATTGGTGGATGAAATTGCTTAGAGTATTTCCCTGCAGACGTTACTTAAAGATCAGAATTTCATCAGTTAAATGCTTTTGTTTCACTACAAAATGGCCAAAGTTATCCACAAATTATTTCTGCTTCTCCACTTTACTATCTTCTTCTGACATCTGAATAAGAATTCAGATAATGTTGTAAAATAGAGTAGGAAAAATGAATGGAATCATTATCCTATGGTCCCTTTACTCTCCTCCTAGAGGAATATATTCCTGTGCTACAGTCTATTAGTCTGCCTAATTGTTCCTTAGATTGTGATGGTATTTTTGCCAGTGTCACTGCACGCTGACCAACATAAAAGGAGTACACTCCTAAATGTCCCTTCTGCATGCCTTCACGATAAGAAGGGTGGTTCTGCATCTGGTGTAGCTAAAACTAGAAACGTGTTGGGTGGGTGGGTGGAGTTGAGTTGAAAATAATCTGGCCAGGTTCTTAACAAAAACTGGGAAACCCTGCACTGACCTCAGTGCCATGGGCCATCTCTCTGTCACTGCTGAACTTTACCTTGTATCAAGTACATCTGCTTCTGTGATGTTCTGATTTCCATCTGTTAGAGAGATCAAAAAGTGATTTAGCTACTAAATCATTCATTAAAAAGAAACAATTTGAACTTGTGCATCCAGCCTTAAAGTTTAGCTGTTAATGTGAACCAAAAGCTCATTCACACATCAGGTAAGTAGGCATGCAATTAGAACAGCTTCATTAGCGTTTGTCTGCCCCCACAGCTTTTGGAGGCTGTTCTTGAAGTTCTGACCCCAGTGGTCTGAATTTTTAGCTGGGTTAAGATGTGCGTGTGTTATATCTGTCTGTGAATCTATCTATTCAGATATTATGGTTTTAGATAACTAATTAGCTGGCTGTATTTATTTAAACAGTCTCTAACTCAATAGTTATAAAAACACACTGGTGTTTATTTTGGTGATGCAAAGTTGAGCTTTTTCTCTGAGGCTGGATGCAGCTTGTGAGTCATAGGAGGTAGTGTAGCAGTACGTGTAGCTAATGACAGCTGGGAAGATGCAAGATTTATACCCTCTGCTAAACTGTATAGACATAAGCATCTCCACTAAGAGAATGCACATAAGAGTAACTGTGGGAACAACAGGGAACGTGCACACCTTGGGACCGTGCAGAACTAAAGACTTGCAGATGATTAGGCCAAAATATTTATTCCTTTTGCTATAAACATCTCCATGGGCTATAAAATCACAGCTCCTACTGCTGCTGGTGGAGATGAACTACCAGGTGATGATCACTATACTGTACCCGTGGTGGTTAATGTCGGTCTGCTATCCAACTGGACACGGCCTGCAATTATAAGGGAAGACAGGTCACATATACATGTATTTTACAAACTACTCTGTATATACAATACTACTTTTTTGCAGGTTTTTCACATCTAATTAAAGCCTTTTGCAAAAGAAATGCAGCTAGAGGAAAGAAGTTCATAAAGACATTAGAATAAACTTGCAGAAATTTAGACTTGGTTTTAGAGGCTTTTCTGTTGAACACCATAGCACTGGAGAGTCAGGGATGGCTCAAAGAAGTTGTGTGTTTCTAAGTGTTGCTATTTCCATGTAAACTTCCCACTGGTAAATGTCAATCGTGCTTTCAAGGTGTTGAGTCTTCCAATTATCTATAAATTAACTAGTAACCTGAACACAAAAAAAAAGCTATTTCAGTTTGCTTGAAACAGAACATGTAGGTCAGACTAATTATAGAAGTGATGAAAAATAAGCATAGATGGAACAGCAGCAACAACACCTGGGTCTGTGACTCTGTTGGTAATGGGAAGCCAGAGATCTTCAAGAGTCCATCTGTATTTTTAAATTTACACTGGTTTTTTTTTGCTTATGTACCTGAGATCTGGCTGATGCTTTTGCCTGAACTTAAAAGTCAGGGGGGGAATCTACCCCTGAAATAAACAACAGACCATAAAAATGTTATAGTCATCCAACTTGTAGACAAAAAATGCTGCCAGGGGAAGAACGGGATTCCTGGGCCAAAGGAAACTAAGGAAGGACAGTTTTCCTGTTCTTTTAGTCCTGTTTAGTTAGTTCACAGTCTTTAGGTTTTCATTGCCACCGTCCTATCACAACTTCTTTCAAGGAAACACTACTTTATTATGACCTATTAAAAGCTTTCTGCATGTCTTACAGAGGTTTGTTCTAAAATCTGATTGTTCTCATTGGGACCCACTTGTCTGAAGTCTCGTGAAGCTGGATTGTTCCAAAGGAATCAAAAATCAGGTATGAATTGGGTTGCACTGGGATCTGATAGCACCTTTCCCTCGACACGTTTTAATCTCAACAGGTCTCCCATTGGGGCCGAAAGACACAGCATTCAGAAATACCAGTAACCGAACAGCACCCAAAAAACATCTATCTAACGTGTTTTTAACTTCTGTGCTGGCAAAGCCAACTCCCTTTCCCTGTTCTCGCCCCTCCTGGAGCCGTCGTTAAATCGCCCCTTCCGTGTCCCGTAGCGATGGGGTGGGAAGAACAGCAGGGGTGGGAAGAACAGCAGGAGTGGGAAGAACAGCAGGAGTGGGAAGAACAGCAAGACCACGTTCCCCTCGGAGGGTGCGCTGGCTTTTTCCCGTCAATCTACTTCCGCGATGGCTGCCTGCCCTGCGCTGCCGTCCTGCCCCCGGCTGCCGCCTCTCCCCGCTCCCCTTCCTTCTCCCGAGGAAACAAAGGCCACGAAGCTCGGCAGCCATCTCCGGGCAGCGCTGCCCGGACACAGCCCCCCCTCTCTCGCTTCGGGTCACCCCGAACACACACACACAGACCCCCTCCCGCTCTTGCTCCGCGGGGGGCGAGCGGCGCCCTGGGCACCGCAAGCGGCGTGGGAACCGCTGTCGCTAGGGCGAGACCCTGAAGGGCCCCCCCACCTTAACGGGGGCCGCGCCGCTGGCTCCGCCCAAGCGCCGAACAACCGAGGTTCCCCAGCGGCGCGGGCCGCCGTCGTTACCCGCTGTCCCCGTCGCCTCCCCCCCGCCGCCCACCCACCGATCCACCCACCTGCCGGCCGGCGCCGCTCCGGGCCCGACATGACCGCGGACAAAGACACCCCGGCTCCGTGCGCCCTTTGCTCCCCGCGGCCCGCCCGCCTCCTCGGCCCGGCCCAGGCACCCCCTCGGGGGCAGGGCGTTTGTCGCCCTTTCCTCTCGGCGCCGCCCGGCGCCTTTTGTAAGAAGCGGGGAAGCGGAGAAGCCCGTGGCTTCTCGTGGCAACGCCCCGCCCGGGTTAGGTAAAACTCAGCCGGGAAGATTTGAAGGGTGATGCGTTAAAGCGCCTGCTATTTCATTTATTATTGGTTTTTTGTCACGCGTTATCTGTGTTCCTGTGTTTCATGAGCTGCACTGTCAGACAAAGATTTCATCGGAGATCTGGTGAGAAGTTCCTGTGTTTACTAAGTTGAGATTTGTTAGTGCCGTCCCAGAAGTGCTCTGAAAGGCACATGCTGTTCCTTTCACTCAGGCACCCGCATGCAAACCTTTGAGAGGTTTAGATGGAGGTAATTTTGCAGCTTTGTTCTATTCTTGCGTCAGTTCTCTGATGATCTTGGAACTGAGGAGAGCACCAGGGTATTGAAGAGAGTGCCAAGGGATCCTCACAAGTGCTGATATCCCTGACCTTTTCCTTACATGGCATTTACTGTTCACTGCGTAAGGAACAGCAGCTTCTAAAGCAAAGCCAACGAATAAAAACCATCCTTCTCTGTGAGAACTTTGCAGATTTTTTACCACGGATGCATCTGAATTTCCTATCCAGCCTATTTCTAGGTAGGCTTTAGGATAAACTCGGGTGTGAGTATGCTCTTCGAGATTACTGCTACAGGCACAAAAGGAGGCAGGTTTAGAGTGGGATTGTAGGAATTTTACAGTCTGTTTGGCCTGGTTTTACACAGGCTTCTTGCATGACAAGAATCTTAGACAAGATGGCTCCCTTTTGGTTAAAGGAGCTGTGGGTACATCTAATTACCTTTGCTTGTTTTCCCATTGTTTGCACTTGTTATCCTTAGACTGCAAGTAGGCAGCTAGATCAAGATAAAGCTATTGTTCACGGTGTCTTTCTGTATACTTCAGTTAGAATATGATAGTAGTATGAGTTTAGAGTAGTGAAACATTTAGACTCTTACCAAGCAGATTCACTTTTTTTTTTGCAAACTGTAAATCCCAGATCTCTCAGCTCACACTAGAGCTGCCCCTAAACCCACTGGCAGCAAGAATCCCGTGTGAAGCAGCAACAGAACCTAAATCTAAGAGTCTGTAACAGCTTCCTTTTCTGTTCAGCACTTTGAATTTTTATCAGCCACATTCCTCACTCCAACAGTTTGCTTAGGTCCTGAGAAGACAATCAATCTTTTCCACTTTGGTTTTGTCAGGGGTTAGGGCTTGGGCTGACCACAAGGCAAATGACAGATGCTCTGTTAACCCCTCTTTCTTCCCCAAGGGGAAGATAAAGGGAGTAAGGGAGAGAGACTTATGGATTGGAAAAGAAAACTAAAACAGCTTCAGTGAAAGTAATAGCAATAAAGTAAAATATATACAAAATAAGTGTCATACCCAACCACCTCCTACCATCCCATCTTGCCATGGCATCACTGCTACCACTGAAGCTGTGGAGCACGCACTGGGGAAGACTCAGGCAACTCAGTGACAGACAGGAACTAGATTCAGGAGCTGGATTATGGAACTGGATTTAGGAATGCATAGATTGAAATAAAATGTGGAATGGACAGAGTCCTCCTTGGGTACCGGCCACTGAAGGAGAGCTTGACCCTCCCGATCCCTCAGCTTTATACCAAGTATGAAGTATCTGGGATGGAATCTCTTGCTGGTCAGTTTAGGGTCACCTGTCCTGTCCACTCCTCCCCCGAGGTGTGACTTCCTGCTTTACAGCACCCTGATGCAGTACACAAGATTTAGCAGTGACCTCGGTCTGCACAGGAGCAAGTATAAGCAAGAGCATTTCTGCACACACCGATCCTTGGTAGCAATTCTAAAGATCAAGCCTTACCACTTCTAGAAGCAGACCCTGTCTGTGAAAATCTGCTGTTAACTGGGTTGAAGAGACTGAGCTGCAAAGTAAAAGCACTGAACAGAATCAGTTCAGTTCTAACTCAAAGCAGAACAGGTCCACTGGAGGCTGAGAGCATATTGTGTTCAGAAGTCACTGCTAACTCCATGACAGCGTGGGAAGTCTGAGGTAGCGTTTGACTGGTGTGCATTTCCAGCTGATTTTAAGGTAAGAAAGTTCTCCTTAGACATAGATGTTTTGAAATACTTTGCTTGTTGCAGCAGCTCCACCATAAGTGGGTATCTTTGGAAAAAATACCTGTTATGGCTGTATCAGAACTGCCATTGGGAGAAGGAAGCTTGCTTGTGACACACGGCTGTTATTCACATCATCCAGACAAGCAAAACAGGCAATTGTATTAAGACTTTAACCTGCAAAAAAACCCAAATTCACTGCACTGTTTGAAGGGTATTTGACTATATAAAAGCAGGCAGTATTGAGTCAAGAGCTGCTGTACATCTAGTATTGTTGTGGTTTAACCTGGCAGGCAGCTGACCACCACGCGGCCATTCGCTCGCTCCCTCCCTCCCAGTTGGAAAGGGGAGAAAATCAGAAAAAAAGGTAAAACTCTTGGGTAGAGAAAATGGAAAACTCTAATTATAAAAGAATACACAAAACAAGCGATGCACAATGCAATTGCTCATCACCTGTTGACTGATGCCCATCCCAGTCCCCAGGCCGTGGGTTACCACCCCCAGACAACTCCCCCCAGATTTTATTGTTCAACATGACACCGTAGGGTATGGAACATCATTTTGTGTACTTTGCAGGTAACTGTCATCAAGGATTTTTGCTACAGGGAAAGCTTAGGTAAAGTGAGGACTCCCTAGAAGTCAAATGCTTCCTCTGGTTTACCAGCAGAACAATTAAAGTGCTGTCCAGCCGTGCTAAAGCTCTTTTTAGTGTTAGAAGTAAAGGCTTTCATGGTATAATTACAGGCCAATACAGGAGGGAACAAAACACAGCTCTTTCCAACAGTGAGAATATTCTGTGTTCATTTAAGCATCTAGTTTAAGTTTGTTTCTGCCCAACTCAACAGCAATCTGGTTGAATTTATTTTTAAACAAGCAGTGCCATTCCCATTCCCTTCTTCAGTGCTGAAAGACTTTTAGGGTTCCAACCATGGAATTCCAGGGTAATTCAGAATTGTTTTGATTCTCTGTCAGAAAATAAATGCCACCAAATTTAGAGGACCTACCACCAGCAGTGCTACTTTGTATCCCCAAATACAAAAAGAAACCATGAAGCGTGGCCAAAAAACTTCAGCAGGAACTTTATTCTATGAGGCACTTACATTCACTGTCATGTACAGCAAGCTCTAGTGAAAAACAAATGAAAAATACCACAAACAACTGGTAAAGAAAAAAACCATACAACAGTACTTCCAGAGGAGAAATCACATTATAGTCTGTAAGTCTGGTAAATTTTAGGTTTTTAGCATAGTTTCCACTCTGTTGGCAGATGCAGTATTTTAATTTTCAGTCCTTTCCTCCTGTGGATTTCTAAGGCAGAACCAGGAAGAGCAAATCAGAGTCTTTGTGACAGAGGACTTAATGCAAAAAGTTAACTAAGGACTGACAACTGGAGATGAGCAATGAAAGATCAGTACAGAGAACAAACCCCCAAGTAATTCAGACATCAAGTGATTTCATCTGGAGAAGTCAGAGGGAACAGCTGACAGAAGTACAAGCTCAGATGTTTCTCAGCCTCACAGAGGTCATGGGAACAGAGGACAGAAATACTGGCTCAGTACCAGTCAGCCTCACAGAGGGCATTTTAAATAAGAAGGTTTGTTGGGCACACTGGCCCTAGCTGTAGAACTTTTAGTTTTCATCAGAATGGACCAAATGAAAGCAAAGATGAATACAGTAGCCAGGTTGTGCCACAAGACAAATATAAATCAACTTCTTTGAACAAGAGATCATTTCTGTGCATATAATACACAAAGTAAAATGCTTTATTTGAAAAATAAACATTTGATTGCTTTAAAAAATAACAGCAACTACATTCCACCATCTTGTCACATCAAAAGTATATCCTTAGGTTGCAAACTGTTCATTTTAGTGGTCAAGCCTTAAAAGGATCAACATATTTGATCTGAAAAGTGCTGCAGAAGTAAGGTTGATACAGAATCAGGAGGAAATACGTAGTGCTGATGTATATACCCTTGCTAAGGGCTTGAGGATTTTTTTGTTTGGTTTTAGTTTTTTCTTTTTTTTTTTTTTTTTTTTAAACAAACCCATGGGACAGCATATAGCAGAGAGAAATGAAGGCAACTGTACTACCATCATAAAAGTACAGGCTATTTAAGATGCCATATTAATACATACAAAATGCTCCTTCCTGATGGATCTGCCAGATGCACTGGCTGCTAGTAAACGTAAAGTTTGACCTATATTAAAAATCATCTGAGAATTCAAGACAACTCTTTTGTGCCTCTGATTTCCCCATTATGGGGTTTTCTTAAAAGCTTTTAACTGGCACTAATGTTTTACAATTGCACACCCTGAGCAGACAGTCACTAAAGGAAACTTCAGTTTCTGAGCTTCTGGCATAGAGGGGAAGAGAAGGAAAACTCAGTTCTTTTTTACATTAGGAAGAATATTGTGGCTTTCAAACCAGTGCATTCATGTCAGTGTTTAATATATTGCTGTCTGAAAAGCGTAAAGCTTTGTAACCAACCACTTCCTTCATTCCAGCTGAGTCCCTGACTTTCTTCTACACGCTGAGATGTCAGTGTCTTCTTTCAGAGATCTGTCTTATCCTCGTAACGACACATACATGCAGCTCTCTGGCTATCCAGGTATGGTTTGCATCCTAGGTGTATAACTGCATCAAACAACAGCTGAACAGTTGATTCACAAGCTGCAAGCAAAGAGGAGTTGAGTTAAAAAGTACTCTTTGAATGAATTACAAACTTAACAGAAATTACTCTGGCAAATTGAGAATGACTCTAAAAAACAACCTACTCTGGACCCAGCAGGTAGATTGTCCAATGAAAGACTGGACCAATACAGAATCATTTGAGAATAAAGATTTTTCATATGCTAAACAAAACAGGGAAGAAAATTCACTGCATATGGAATGTTATGTGTTAGAAACATCACCTAGTCTAGGAAAGATGGAAGAGCTCTTCTACTCCCTTTTTTCATCCCATTTTACGCAGAGGTTGCCATCTTTAACAGCAGCTCAACAGAACTGAACAAATATTCACCAGTTCTGACACTAAACACTAATATGATTACACTTACAGTTAAATGAATTGGAAAAGTTTAAGCACAAGCTTGTTCTAAAACCTTACTGCTCTTGGTGAGATTACTTACTGTAAAAGTGACAGTGTCCAGGTTAGGTTATGTCACATATTCATCAGATGCAGGCCAACAACCAGGAGTATCATAGGGCCTGTTACTGAAACACCTAAAATTTATTCTCTAAGGGACAGCATTAACTACTCCCACCGTGACAATATATTATTCTAACATCTTATTTCATAAAAATAAACAGTATTTTCCTAGTTTACTAGCAGACATTCAGGAATCCTCCAGCAGAACAGTGAATATTCAGCCATGCAACTGTAAATGCAAGAATTAGACACGTGGTTTGAACACATTGTGTTCCCATATTCTTACTCCTAAATAGGAAACGTTACTCTTTCCCCCCTTGAAGTTAGTTTTAACCCTGATCATTTTCCTCTGCCGTGTCATTGCTCTGTTGTACAAGTGTCTGGGCTGCACACAGAGGGACAGAACAAGGCATCTTTTAGCAACAGCATCAGCTTATGAAAATGCAGCATCACTGCGCAAAGATTCTTTGCCAAATAAGCTCAGTTAAACTTGAAAAAGAAAGGCTTTTTCATACTTACCCTGGACACTCTCTGAGATTCCAAGTGTTTTTTGCACATCTCTGCAAATTTTGGAGAGGCAGGACTGAAACTGCTCATCACAATCATTTTTTTTATTGCCACAAGTATCGTAGCATCTGTCATGGTGATTGCAGCACTTTGTCATTGAAGGGATTCCGATGTCAAACTGTGAAGAAAATCCACACACACACACACTCTCCATTGGTATTCCAGCTAAGAAAGACAAAGCCTATGAATAGACTGTAACAGCCAGACATTAAAAACTAACGCCATCAATCTGCCTGTCATTTGCTTATCTCTGTATTTTGCTGGTCACCTCTTTGCTATGGTGGTTTGGCCCCAGCCAAGCACCCACAGAGCTGCTTGCTCACCCCCTGACCCCCTGCACAGAATGGAGGGGAGAATAGGAAGAGCAAAAGCAAGAAAGCTTAGGGGTAAAGATAAAAACAGTTTAATAGATGAATCAAAGAGGAAAACAATGCCCCAAAATAAGCAGTGCCCAAGTAACCATTCACAAGCACAGGGATGCCAGCCAGTCCCTGAGCAATAGCCACCTGGGAAGCCAGACACACACACACTGCCATCACCCCCCACTCCCTTCTTCCACTACTCCAGTTTTTATTGCTGAGCACAGAATATTCCTCTGGCCAGTTGGGGTGTGTTACCCCAGCTGCGTCCACTCCCAGCCTCTTGCCCAGCCCAGGTGATGCTCTGGGGTGGTAGAGTAGGGAAAAAGGAGAAAGTCCCAAAGCTGTGCAGTCACTATTCAGCTACTACCAACACCATCAACACTGGTTTAGCCCAAAATCCCAAACACAGCACCATGCAGCTTACTATGAAGAAAGTTAACTCCATCCCAGCCGGACCCAGTATATAACCCACATTCTCTCTTTAGCAAATTTTGAGGAAAATTGATTAGCATCAGTAAGGGCAGCAAGAGTCAGAGCCCAACCCTCCAGTCTCACAGGGTACAGCTGGGGTTGTTCAACGCTTTCAAGATCATGAGAATAAAACACCGAACCAAACAAAAAATTCAAAATTAATCATCAACATTCAATTTTATCCCTATGATATTTTATGTCAGTAATGAAAATGTTTATGCTGTTTCTTTACAATACTAACGTTTTTCCATATGTTGTTAGCAAAGCATGTGATGGAGCTGATAAAAGCAGGGACATTGGACACACACATTGGTTCATCCATAGAATGGGGGAGAGAAAAGAACCCACCCACATCGAGGAAAGGTGATTTATAAAACACACACAAAGAAGCCCCCCAAAATGGAAATACCTGGACTCCAAACAGGGGGGATCCACAACCATTTGGTGGCGATGGTTTATATCCATAGCGAGGGAAGGGCTTTGATCCTGAAAAAAGGCAATTTATTGTGCCTCAAAGAGATTTTTTTTCCACTTAATTTTAGTAAAATTCACTAGACACTGGGTGGTGTTAAGACAGTAGCAGTTATATATTTAAATTAAACATGTATTCAGGCACCTGAATATCAGCAGCTCTTACCAAATTACAACTTAGGTGTATTAAGCCTTTTTTGTGAAAAGGAGGAACAAGATACCTGAGCAAGTGTTAGATTCCCAAGTTAAAAAAAAGAGCTTGAGTTATTAAAATTGATGCCAGTTAGTTGTGCAATATGTAGGATTAAATTAAAGAACAGAGTACTTTCTGTTCATTAATACTTATATGCTTTATATACACTCAAAAGTGCTCTGATGTTTTTAGCTTAACCTTTAAGATTAACTGGACTGAAACTTTTTTTTTCTACATCTTTAGCATGAATAAAATTTAAATGAGTAGAGAGTCCTAAAGTCACATCTCCCCCAACTCTTTACCAGCTCAGCAAGATGGGGAATTCTGCATCCCAAGCTAATGAAGGTTGGGGAGTTAATTCGAAAAATGACTTTCCACCTTGTTTCAGTGCTGGAAACAAACTGAGCCCGCAATTAAAAGTAAGAGAGATGAGAAAAACATTTGAGAAATGACTGTTGTAGTGAGGAGAGGAGATGTCAGGGTGTCCTGGCCACAGTGTGGAGCCAGCCATGGTGCCACCACCAAACTCATTTCCTGGCTTAATATTCCAACCTCGTAAACTGGGAGTAGATCGGCTGAGCGGAAAGAGACCACGAAGGTCGAAGTGAACCTCTCGTTCTGGGGCCCTCCTGAAGCGCCGGGGAAAAGCTGGGAAAGAACCCCTCTTTGTGCAGCATCGCCCGCCTGGCACCCCTCCCTCTGCGGCAGCCGCCTGCAGGCGTTTCATATAAATATATAGATCTATATAGACACATATACAGACGTCTGTGAACTTGTTACTGAGCCTTCCCCGGGAGCGGCGCCCGAGCCGCCGTCCCTCGCAGCCCCAGCCGGGCAGCGCCTGGCCGCCCGAAGGGAGGCCAAGGGTCGCGGACGGGCCGGCGGGATCCCGGCCGCGCCGCCAGCCCCTCTGTCCCCCGCCGCCCGCCTCACCGTCACTGCACTTGTACTGGCAGAGGCCGTCCTCGCCGCCCAGGAGGTCGAGGGCCGCGTTGAGGTACACGTCGATCTTGTGCACGCCGTTGCGGATGGTCTTCAGCGTCATCCGCCAGTCCGGGGTCTGCGGCGCCTCCTGGCACCGCGCCGGCCGCGGGCCCAGCCAGGCGCAGGCCGCCAGCAGCCGCAGCAGCAGCAGGGCCCGGGCCATGCCGAGCGGCGCCCCGCCGGCGCCTGCTAAGCCTGCTCTGCCCACCCGCTGCCGCAGCGCCCCGCTGGCCCAGCCCAGCCCGCCGCCGCCTCCATCATCGTCCCGCCGGGCACCGCCTCCGCCCCGCCGGCGGGAGGGGCCTTCTGCCGCCGTGCCGCAGGGAGAGCGGGACCGCGCCTTTGCCCTGGAGAAGCCGCCCGCCTTCGGGGGGTATTCGCCGGCGGGGAAGGACAGGTTTGCGCGAGGGTGCGAGACGCTCAGCGCCACGGCGCCTTTTCCTGGGTACCGCCGAGAGTCACCTGGCAGAGAGAATGACTGCGTGGGCTGGAGAGAGAACAGTCAGCGATGGCTCTGCGGGGGGGACAGGGGCAAAGTCGGGCTGAGCCGTTCACCCCACCTACGGACGGCAAGAGGTTGCAAAAGGCGGCCTGGCACCCACCCCCTGGCACCGCGGGCTGTTCAGCAGCGGGTCACGATGTCCCTCGTTCCGTGGGGAGACCTTTTCCAAACTTGTGTTAACGCAGGTAGAAAAACAGGGCCTTTTGAAAAGCACACGCGTTTAGAAGTCCCCCCACTCCCACCTCAAAATGCAGTAGGGAACATGTACCTCAAAGTGTTAAACTTTCAACCTGATTTTACGATGATGTTCAACGTGAAGGAAACTGACCCAGTGACCTTTACACAGGTGAGTGATTCAGTTTCAGGTGACGTCATCAAATGTGCAACACGGGTTGGAGAAGAGGGTGAAATGAAAGTTTATTTATTAAGCATTTAAAGCCCAGCTTTGATTTGCTGAAAAGAAAAATCAGACTAAAATAAACTTCCTTGCTAAACAGCCTGTTTGATTTTTGTGGTTGGTTTTGTTTTGTTTTTAATTATAAAGTTGTAATTAACTTTATATTTAAATTCTAGCTGCTTCACAGAAAAGCTGAAGTGGAACCACATGGAAAATGTTTGAATTTTTAGTAACGAAATCTCTGCTTTAAGACGTGTGGAATCCCTCAGAACTTTGTAAAACAGAGGACAAAGTGATCTGTAAAGAACAGGAGATGGAAAGAAAACCAAGAGACTTCCAGATCCACAGGCAGAATGTGGTAAATATTCTATTGTTTTGTTTGGTTTTTTTTTCAGTCTCAGCATTTAATATTATGTGTAGTTAAGTGAAGGTATAGGTGGATAAAGTTCTTTAGGAAGTAAAGTCGAACAAAAGAGGGAGCTCTTTCTACACCTGTCCAGCATTTCCCCATGATTACTTCACAAACACCGATTCAGCAAAATAATTCCTCTGTAGGAATAAACTTAAATGCTTTCCTAAATAGCAACCGTTGTTGGAAGGGGGGGTGGGGGCTAAGAGAAGCCATTCATACCCTTACTTCAGTTATTGGTGGTTGACAGTATGTTTACAAGACAATTTCATGCTGTTGTGGGTTTCTTACAAGACTGGGAAATGAAAAATCAGTGCAAATGTGAAAGTGTTGCTGAAGCAGATGGTGCTGAATTACAGAAGAATCACCACCACAACTGTGTTGTGTGAACATGTGACATTTATTCAACAGGGTGATAAATTGAGAGGAATAAAGGAAAGCATAGTAAACACATTTGTAGGTCAGAATGTAGCCAAGTATGTTCTAAAACTGTTGGGCAGTTTGATAGGATTGACCGAGCAGGTGTTTAAGGAGAGATTGGATGTGGAGTTGAGTGCCATGGTCTAGCTGATGTCAGGGTGTTGGGTCATAAACTGGACTTGATGATCTTGGAGGTCTATTCTAGCCTCAGAAATTCTGTCATTCTGAGATGGTCCTGAAGCTGTTTTGACAGTTTTGTGCTGAGGGTACTGATCCACAAACCAAATCCTAGTACTTTCAGAAATGTTTGTGCATATTTTCTTGTGTGTAACTCTTGCTGAATGTGATACCATTAAGTATAGACTGATGTTTACTTACAGCAGGAACTGTAACTGCTGTCAAAAACCATGTAGCTTACACAGTGGTCCTTTGGGCTCTGCTTCCTGGTTATAACGTGGGCAGAATTTCCCTACAAGGGCTGGTGAAAGCAGAAAGATTTTCTGCTTAATCGTTCCAGATTTTCTGCTTAATCATTGCAGTTTTGTTGATGTCCCCTTTTCTTCATCCAGTTCTAGGGCACTTAAGGCAGTAGCAAAACTCGCCCTGACTGCAGACAGCAGGACCAGGCCCTGCATCTTCTTTCTTGGTGTTACTCATTCCTACTTCTGGATGTTGGTGTGGGAAGCTTGTGCTAATTTGAGAATCTGGTGGGGGGGGTTTATGACTGAAAGTATTAGCTTCTAACTTAGATCTGTAACTTGGTTTTGCAGGATTAACCTGTATGTATAATATAGAGACTTTATTTTAATGTATTTCTATTGTTATATATACACAATATATGTATTTACACACACACTCATGGTAAAACCCTACCTGATGTGAAGAGTTTGTTGAGTACTAGAAAGATCTACATATATATATATATATACAAACACACAGAGGAAACTTAGGATAACAAAGATGCTTTTTATTTAAGTTGAAGATTCATGTTTTAACATTCTTTTGTTGTTTGTGACCAGCTGTGGTTAAATTAATAAAACTTACAGCTAGAAAAATTGCCCCAAGCTAGATGATGTATATTAACCAGATAAAAATCATCCCAGTTTGTGGCTGAAAAACCTACACACCAACTACCACCAGACAGAGTTATTATTTGGGTAATTGTTGCATTACAACATATCTCTTGATCATCATCAATCTGTCAGTTAACAGATGGTCTGAAGTCTACTTTTGCAGTAAAGCTAAAAAAACAACTGTGAAGCAAGACAGCAGCCTGATGGTTTCTAGTGACCTAGACCTTGAGATGATGGAAAATCTTTTAAGCACTCTGGTTGCTGTGCTTTCTATAAAGTTCACGTATTGCCAGTGCAGTCATTTTCCAACCACTTCTTTCATAAACAACTGCAGTTGAAATGCAATGTGAAATGTGGAAAAAAAAAAACCAAAACAAAATAACAAGAAGAATATGATATTTTAATTTCCCTACTCGTATGAGAGACGTCTGCTGTGGACTCATGTGACTGTAAAATTGTGGTATTTATAAACTGTTAAGAATTTTCAAAATATATTCTGCAAAGATTTGTACTGATTGTTGCTAACAGCTGCTGATTGTAAAAAAGGACCAGTGTGCATTTTTGCATGGGTGGTAAGAAGGAAGTATTTAATTTTCTGAGCTTCAGGTATTATACCGTGAAATGAGACTCCTCGTCACGTGCCGACTAATCCAGTCGTAATAGCTGGCAACTTTTGTGTACACACCAGGGTGACCAGCCTCCCCGCAGTTCTCACCCCAGCTCACAATGCCCCAGACATAAGCCACATTTTCTGCATCAAAACAGACCAAGGGTCCTCCCGAGTCACCTTTGCAGCTGTCTATGGAACCATCATAAGTACCTGAAGCAAAAACAGAAATAAAAAAAAGCAAAAATAAGTTCATATACAAGCTAGCACATAAAACAGAGCTCAGGGTTTTAAGGTCCATGTCACTTCCTGACAGATGTTTGTCTAATGGTCACCAGTAAAGGAGGTTCCTAACCTTTTTGCTCTATTTACTTCTCATTTCTTTGTAAGTGTGGGGCCTCTCTGCATTTGTGGCCGGCTCAAATTCTCCTCATTTGCTTTCATGTCAGTGATGTAAAATAAGATGACTCTTGTTTTAGCCTGTGCAACAGAGAAGAACTCAGCCCTATTGCCTGTTACCTAATCAGAAGTAGTTAATAAAAAGTTAACAGAAGTGGGAGGAAAAAGGTGAAAACATTTGTAGGCTGATTGGTCTGGAAGCAAAGCTGTCATGCTATGCGTATGCCTACCTGTCTGCCTTTGGTGTCCTCTCTACCCAATAATTCTCTGGCCAGTTTCATCTGTACAGAGCTGTAGAGAGAGGCAGAGGCCTCAAAATTCTGTTATCTACCAGCTTTTTGGCTGTAGGTGGGCAGGTACAAGAAGGACATGTGAATGGTGGGATGAGAGGGAGAGCAACTGTCTGCAGGTGCCCTCACTGCAAGGTCTTGGTCACAGTGTGGACCTTTTGCAACATCAGATGGTGGCCCTGAGGCACAAGCGTGTAGGATCCAGTGCTCTTTCTAAGTTTCAGTGCTCGCAGAACTTGTTTGTAGTTCAGCAAGTAAAGTGCTTGTGGAAAAAAAAAAAAAAAGAATTAAAGAGTGAAGGTTGAGATAGAAACAGAGGCTGCTACAGAGCTGGAATACAGTTTGTGCTTTGTCCTGTATACTTGGTAGAAAACCTGTTGATTTCTAACACGTTACTCCACCTTTCTGCTTGGTTGATTGACCTTGTATGAAAGAACTTACACTAAGCATAAGTCTCCAAGTGTTTTAAAAATGTAACATCTTTCTTGAATCTCCATTACTGAGAAAAGCTTTTGTGAACTTTTCAGAGTTGGAATTACTAATCCTGTAAACCCAGATTTTATTGCCTTTACTCGGTTTGATTAATATTTGCTTGTAGAACAAAATCCCGTGGTTTGCAAAATTTGTATTTGTATCAGGGAGGGGAAGCTAACTCCAGATACCCCTTTTCTGACGTTGTCCCATGTAATCCTGTCTTGTTCCCTCCCGGTGAAGAAAGATCACTTGAGATACATTGAAAATCAAGGAGATAAGTTATGGAACTTGCACAGTAGAGAAGCCCAATATCTTATAGATGTCATGCTGAATTTATCACAAATTATTTGGCTTTTATATATATTTTTTATTTTTCTCATTAAGTAGTTTAAGTAGTGCCTTTACTTTTTGATTTAAAGAACAGTTGAAACTGTCTGCCCTGTAAGTTGGATACTCGTTGCTTTTTTTAGTCATGTATTTGGCAATACCTTTCATTACTTGAGGAGCAAAATACGTGTATCCAAAACCCTTGCTTTAGCACGAGGAGTGACAACCAGTTTCTTGGCCAGACTAACCTTAGTTTGAAAAGTTAATCCTTTTTCTCCTGGGGTGTAATGCAGTTGTAGCAAATAGTCTAAGCTGATGACATTCCAGTCAAGGGGACTACTAATGTGCTCCAAGACAGGCAGTTGCTAAGTACGTTCTGAATCAGAACTGAATACCTTGCTGAATCAGAATCAATTCTACTAAAGGTAGGAAGTTCAGTGGGCTGTGCAGCGCTTGTGTATTTAGCAAAGACAGCTCAAATTGCCTGCTGAAATTTGCCCACACAATCACAGAAACGTGGCATACTGTCAGCTGAACTCTGAGATAAATAGATATGTAACAGTGGATGCATCTAGGCTCCAAAGACTAGTGTTTGGCTAGTGGTGATACTGTGGCAATCTGTTTATCGCCTTTCCCAAGTCTAAAAGATTCCCAGGCAGTACGTCTGACCTCGTGGATAGTGGGATTGATGTATGGAAATTACAGTAAGAAAGTTGACTCTTGCCTGCACATGCCATTCGTTTGAAAAATCGTCCTGGGTACAGTTCAGAACAGTTCTGAAATAAATTAACGTTGCCCCACTTGAGGATATATTGTTTGGTATAACCTAGAAAAGAAAATAAAAAACTTTTCTAAATTAAAAATGGTAAGTACATATTAGGCACTTTTAATAATACAAATTAAAAGTTAGATATTTGCTTATCTAACAGAATATAATCATCAACATTATAAATGTTTAAGGTGTATGGTTTATAACCTTAAACTGCCACTAACACCCCATCTGAACTGCAGTGCATTGGCCATATAGTTCAAAATGAAAGCAGAGTGGTTTAATTGCAGTGTTAAATACAGTACTTCCATTTTGTGACATTTTCACTCTTTCCCTTTCCTTGTCTTCCTCATTCCCCCCCCCAATGTTTTCCATATCAGGGTTTTCAGACACTGGGAAACTGTTCCCTTCCAACCCCTAACATTCTGTGATTCTGGTGTTTGCTGTGAAACACAGATGTGGCTCACATCATCCTTGTTACCTTTTTCCACTTGTGTCTTTTAAGGATGAGTGATCTAGTTATTGAAGATACAGGTGAATTTACTATTGACAAGGTTGAGGAGATTTCTCTGTTTTGTTCTCTGTCCACTTCCTTGTAATTCCCAATTTTGCATTTGCTTTATGGCCAGCTACTGAGCCTGGACAGGAGAAGCCTCTCAACCAGCTCCAATGCCAAGCTGTAATCACTGTGATACAAAACAAACACTTCCCAGGTCTTTGCAAGCGTGAGTACATTTGGCTTATCTTTATCTGTGCAACCTCCTCTGGGCTAAACTCAAACGTGGCTGAGACAAGACGTGCTGTTCATTAACTCTGGGCTGCAGTTCAGAGATCCTCCTGGGCAGGGGACAGACTGTGACTATGGGCCCCTGTGAGCTGCCAACCACCCCTTGTTAAATACCATTACCAGGTCTCCTCAGCCAATATAAATCTCACCACAATTAGAAAATGAGTGGTAGAAATAATACAGCCCTGTAGTGACCTCTACAACAAATACCTTTCTCTAGTCCCCATCCAGAAACCTTGCATCTGTCACCAGTCTTGAACATATACTTGGACCAGGGGATACAGGCTGGTGTGCTGTGCTTCAGGGAGCATTCTCCTGTCCCAGAGCCTCTCAGCTCCAGCAGAGCAATGTCATTTTCGTAACTCGACGCATTATAATCTTCATGGATTATCAGTTGTTTTAGTCTGAAAGTATCAGTCTCTTTGTCATGCTCTATGGTATGCAACAGTGCAATCCAGACACGGTACAGATGAACTCGATTTGCCCTGGAAAAAAAAAACCAAACAGTAAAATAAAATGTATTGTGCTAACACAAGCACTGTACATTTCAGCTAGCTGTCAACCTTTGCATTTTATCAACATTTCTCTAGAATAAAAATTTATCTTATATACATGTAGTTTCTTTCTGGACTTGATGGCCAGGTTTTTCTGAAGGGTAGTAAACGACACTACAGAGTGCTGCAAATAATACTGAAAAAAATATTAAAGGCCAGCTTCTGTGTTCAGTGCTGTGACAGAGAGAAAGCAGGCATCCAGGCCTCTCTGATTTCAGTGAGAGAAGAGTGAGCAGATGTGGATGGGATGGTGGCACTGGCAAATCTTCCCTCTGCTCCTGCTTGTGACTCCAGGGACATTCTCAGGAAACAGACCCTGGACTTTCCCAAGGTAGAGCTGGGGAAGAGAGGAGGTCCCTTTTATTTCCCTTTCAGGCAAAGTGGTTACTGTGAACCTCTCCTGCCTGGCTTCTCTGCGACTGAAGAATGCCGTGCCTCTTCAAACTCATCGTTGCTTTTTCATCTTTCTATTCACTGCCAAAATATTCTCCTTTCTCTGAATCTACCCCATCATGAATGTGGGTGAGTCGGTGTTTTATTCAATAGCCAAATAGGAATTGGCAAAGAGGTAGCTACAAAGGGCAATAGTATAAAAATTAATCTTTCTGCCTTGAAAGAAGAAAATAATTTCCCAGTTTATTGTTTTTACCTGACACAGTGAGCAGCAGTCAGAACCCAGCAGCCACCAATATAAACCCCTCCACAGTACACTGTTGTACCTTCATTGGTGGTGTCTTTAATTGCCACTTGCCAGGGGAATTCACCCTATGCAAACAAAAACCACCCAAAGAATGTGAAGTCATAATAATTCTGCTATTTTTAGTGCATAAAGGGAAACAGATTTCTTGGTATTACCTCATCTCCATGACTATATCTGATGATAAATAAAACCATCTGCTAGGTGGACATTGTGAATTAGGCTCCATTCAATATTAAAGGTGCATATTCTAAAATGCAGTAATTTTCAATCGTCTGACTTTCTGTGATGCCTCCTTCCCTTCAGCTTTCTGTCACAAAACCCCTTGTAGTCAGAGAAACAGATGTAGAATCTGACCTGGCATTTTTCACTGGATTCTGTTTGAGAGGCACAAATTTAAATTCCATTCTGTCAGAATTGTTATTTCTAGCCATATTATTATTATTTGCTGAATCATTTTCAATGTGTACTTGTACTGTAATGCTCAATTTTGCAACTCCATATTTTACTTTATAAATTGTGCTGCTCTTTACTTCCGCTTAGTCTTGCCAAACATGAAAAGAGTGTTGGAACTGATTTTGTTTGGTTTGTACATTTTAACAGAAGAACGGTAATGCCCATTTAAATTGATGCAGAATGAACTCATACCTGGTAAGGTTTTTTTTTACCTTTCTTGCAACCTCTCCACCTACGATTCTTTTCCGTCGAGTTGCTGTGTTATTTGTAAAACCGCAGTGTGCTTGGGGGAGAAGTGTCTTTATCATTTTTCTTTCTTTAACAAAAAGAAAAACTGTGTCTCAGAATTCACGTAGCTGTTCTATTTGGAGACAGGTTTCTCTTGAAAATTTGAGTGCTGTGAATATGCCAGTAGCTGAAGTAGCGGGAAAGCAAGGACCACAAAATGATAGGCATCTGATTTTGCTTTGCAAATTGTGCCTTAGCATCACATTCCTTCTCTTCGTTTCCACTGCTGCTTGCATTCAGACAAGTAATTTGAAAGCAGTTGCCCAGGATTTGTCGAGAGTTTACCTGCACCAGTTGCCAAAACGTGCAGCTGTTGGGTCCTCAGCCAGGTTTAATTATTGTGGCACTTTTGAAATGAGTGGAAAGCGAAACAAACAGTGAGCCCCAGCATGTATATTACTAAACCACAAAGTCCAAATATCTGAGTGCTGTGGATCTGGCCAGCTCACTGGTAGCTAGATAGCAACTAACATAGGGTATGGTGTATCTGGAAGGTTAGGTACACTTACCTTCATCCATGCTGTGATTTTCAGCACCTTTGTCTTTGCCTGTAGTAGAATAACAGAACACTAAAAATACTGGCAAAAAAAATTTAAATTTATTCTCATGAACATGTATTTGTGTGCCAAAATCAGGGTACACATTTCAAATGCATAAGG
The DNA here is from genome assembly GCA_024605025.1 of Megaceryle maxima. Lineage (NCBI taxonomy): Eukaryota > Metazoa > Chordata > Aves > Coraciiformes > Cerylidae > Megaceryle > Megaceryle maxima. The sequence goes on along the minus strand of JANHGN010025439.1, from coordinate 23,874 downwards.
GCACACCACTTCATGGTACCCTCAGCCTGGTACCTGCTGCTTCCTTTCCTACAAGGCACTCTGGTTGCCTCAGCCTACAAGTGACCTACATCCAGCAGATACTCATCTGTAACTGCATGGCATCTACTTTGCTTTCCATGCCTGAGAAGCCTTCCTGCAACAGAACCTGGAGAAATGGCCTTTTATTGGGTTTTGATCTCTACAGTGATAGCCCATTCTCCTCCACCAGGAAACAACAGAAATTCCTTTTCCTGCCCCATAAACCTTCTGGAGGTTTCTAAAGCCCAAAGGAGCACTAGGTACCAGAATTCGTTTCTTTTGTTGGTTTTTTTGTTGTTTTGTTGTTCTTTTTTTTTTTTCCCCCAAGTTATATGGTTTTGTTGTGTACTGTGCACCTCCTTTAATAGGGTGAGGGAGTGTATTCAACACGAGAGGTAAATTAAATGCTTCCTTAATCTGGTTTGTCAGCTTTAATTCAAACAAAATGCCCATTGAATGCAGTTCCTAAATGGAGGTTGAGGGTTGGGTCTGTTCTCATGTTGCTGACAGTAATGTTTACATTTGGAGTTCACTTTACCAATTACTATTTACCAACAGTGTTTACCTTTTGGCTTTAGACTTTGTCTCTTATCAGAGCAAGGAAAAACATTTTGATTTCAAAACAAAATCTTTTGAATAGTGAGGAGAACATCACAGAAGAATGGTTGTATTGACTACCTAGTGGAATTCCTCGTCTGTGAGGAAAATATTCCTGTCAGCCCTGTCTATGCTTTCTCCACACAAACAAGGGTTACCAGTTTGATAGATGGACACGTAAGCAAAACAGATAATCTGCCTTAAGTCTCCTAAACAAACATCATCTGTTTCTTCTTCTCTTTAGTTTACTTGCTCTTCTTTTCTAGAAGGAAAGGGAGGAAAATCACATAACCTTTTCTTGCTACTATGCATAACATTAGGAAGACTAATTCTTGCATGCCTTTTGGTTTTGCTAATCTGTTGAATAATTTAATAATACATATGGTGTAGACTCTAGTTACAACTGAGCAGAATGAACAGAAAGAAACAAAAACACCTTTCAGAAGGAAACCTGCACAGAGAGCTCGAGCTTCATCCTCTCCTGTGAGGCAGTCAGCTTCTTTGTTACAGACATTCTTATTTGGAATACAGATATCTGACCGGCAGTGGAAACTGTTGTCTCTGCACTCTGTAACAGGAGAATTACACATGAAAATCACAGGATCGTGTGATTCAGCAACCTCATATAGCTACAGAGCTTTTTAAAATATAAACACAATATCATATCTACGTTATGGGGGATTTGGTTGTTGTTTGTAGATCACAAAAGGAGGCTCTCTATGTGTAAAAAGCAATCAATACTTGGATATCCTCATTTTACAATCTTGACATTTTAAGACTTAAAAAATATATCTCTGTTACCAGTTCTGTAGTGTACTTCTAGACCTGGTATCACTCCTTACCAGTTTCATTCACACTCAACCTCAGCCAAAGGACCCTCCAGTTTTGCCAGCATTACTGATTGTCTCAGATGATGCTTGGGTCAAATTTGCATCCCCGCCCAGATCAGAGCCCAAGCTGGCTTCTGATTGAATGAGCTAAATGCAGGGCTAGGAATTAAGAGGCTTATTTTTAAGATGCTGGGTTTAATAACTTATTTCTTCTAAAACTCTTGATTGTGTGAAATGCTATCGTAACCCTGAGGACCCTCTTCCTTTTAATTCCTGTGAGCACATTGCATATTATCAAAAGCAAACCAATGCTTGAATTTATGGCACTGGGGTTTTGAGCTACTTTCTAATCTTATGTCAATCTACTATTTAAGGATATGTATCCTTAACAGAATCTTTAATAGTTTTTTAAAAGCATCCAGATAGCCCAAAATGATCCCAAGGCCACTCAACTCAGCTGAAATACTTCTTTAGATTCCAGGAAGCATTGTTTTCAGCTCATACAGCTGAAACAGCACCATTTTGGTCAAATGGAATCTGAATAAATGTCCTCTAAATATATGAAGCCATGGATATTTAATATTTTTTTTTCTATAATGCCCGTGCTTCTGTGGTCATCAGATTGAATTTACTGACAATTGTAAGACTACCAAATTCATGTTATCCAGGGATGGTGATGGGATTTCTAACCCACGTTACCATTTAGCACCTGAAACCCAACTTCTGAAAGTATTTTCCTGCTCTCAGGTCATACTAGATCCAGTCCTTGTTTCCAAAAAAAATTGTTACATCTGGAATTGCAGATGCTGAAAGAAATGACTGCTCATCAACAAGCAGTGTGACAGGAACTGTTCACACGTATTCTGTGCATAATCTTGCATTAGCAATAAATTTGAGATCTTACTTTGGTTTAAAGATAATTAATTGGAAAAACAATGTCTTTTACTTTATTACTATTGATTTTTCCCAACCAAAAATATATTTTCATTCTAACACAGCTCATTTATCTTTGTATCAGTGTTTAAAGCAGCCTCCTAAATAATCTCATTGTATTTCTGCATTCTCTGAGAAAATCCAGATTCTTTGTCTGCTTAAAATATATATATCATGCCTGCTTTTTTTTTTTTGCACTTGCATATACATAAACTGTGGTTTCACTGCTTTAGTGTAGTGATTTATTGAAAAAGATACTTTTACATCACTGTAAAAATTCTTTGGGGCTGGTTTTCTGCCAAAAGGATTTTGAAACATCCGAGAAAGGAAATTATTACCTCTACAGCACAGCTCATCACTTAGGTCTCCACAGTCATTGATTCCATCACAGGTTTTACTCAGAGGAATGCACTTCTTGTTGACACAATGAAACTCGCTCTCTGAACAAGCTGCACAGCACCATGAGAATGAAGTTAGTGGGAAGTAGTGTCTGTTCCTTCACACTGCCCACAGAAATATTCTGCTTATGCGTTTTATGCTCTCAGCAGTTTGGCCCATCAATAGCAGGCATTCTGGGGGCCAGTAATTTAAATAGGAATCTTTTTTAATTGTTTTAATTGCCTTCTTCTCAGGCTTTCAATGCAACTGCTTTTTTTCCTCCTCCAACTTGCAGTAGCCTGGCAGAAGGGAACTCCATTTCTTCTAGACAAGGACTAACCCAGAAATGATCGGTTCAAACCCCCTGTATATGATTTGAGTGATTAAGATGATGGATGTTTCTCCTCTAGAAGGAAGTCATCAAGAGTCTGGGAACTCCTACTTCTGTGGCATAAGAAAAACCTGAGGGGTTTCATAGCTGCCTAACCATCAGGATTGCAGGCTGATGCTTATCGGTGCCAGAGAAAGCCCACTAGAGAGAACAGAAAGCTGTCAGAAGTCAAAACAAGGACTTGATTCCATTTGTATCAGTGAGAAACTAAGGAGTCCCAAAACTCCCCAGAAGACATGAGCAGTTCCACTCTGGTCGTGCTTGTCTGGCTACAGTGCTACTGGTGTCCTAATTGATCTCCCTCATAGACCAAGCAGTGAGTAGGAGATTGACACCTGTCTCCTCACCACACAATCCTGGAGAGACAAGACTTGTGGGATATACCTTGGTACCCTTGGGAAAGGGTGGGCAAACAAACAGAACCATGGGTGAAATATATTGATTTTTGGGAAATAACTGTAAAAATAGGTTAGGAGCAACAGTGATTTTTTCCAAACTCAAGACTGTCTGGATTCAAGACTGCTTCACTTGTCTTAAAATCTGCAAAAGGATTGTTTTAAAAAAATCAAAAGGTTTCAGTGCATGTTTGCTGTGGCCGAGAGTTCAAACTAGGTCCTGATTATTTAAAATAAACTTAAAATGTAACAACCTCAAATAGATATAAAACTTAAAAACCTACTAACCTCTGAGATTTTCATGGCACTGGAGGCTAACAAATCCCTCATTACTATCTCTTGATTTCATCTTTATGTGACATTCAGCAAGACTTGTCTCTAGACCCCTGCAAGTTATTTGCAGACAGTGCAATGAATTTAAGGTAGGTTCTGTGATGCTGGAATTGGCTTGGTAATATTCAGCACCTCTGTGAAGATACAAATAATAATAAGAAATTATAACATTTCACAATGGGTTGTCCACTGCTTTTATTGTTTAGAATTGATATGATTTTCCTCGGTGTTAAAGAATTTTGATCATGGCTAAGAAGAAGAGCAGACATCCCATGGAATTGTCTAGGGATAAGTAGGAGATGTTTACTTTGGAAGAAGAAGTAAAACAAAGTGTTGATTTTTGCAGATTGCTGTGTAGAACTGTCCCTAAATCCATATGTTGCTCTGTGACAGTTGCTGTGTAGCACGGTGGATAGAAAAGTCTCCTTAACAGAGCAAAACCTGTGAGCTCAGATCTCGCGACCTCTGTGTGGTCAGAGAGGAGCCATCATTTGGAAACCATCCTGCATGGGGTCAAGTATCCTTGATGTTATCAAAAGCAATGCATGTTGAGGAAGCTCAGGCCACTGCAAGGCTGGGATTAATAAATGTAATCTCCCTTGGTTTTACCTGAGCGATATCCTCCTAACAGTGTGTGTGTGTCCTACCTTAAAGAAATACCAGGTGAGTAAATAAGTAACTAGAGAGACTTACAATGGGGCTCTGGGGCTGAATGCTCTGTCCCAGTACAAACCCTCCTCAGCTAGCTAAGGAGATACTGATCAGGACTAGGAAACATTTGCTTCTCACCTAGAGAGGATGCTTTAGGGCACTGAAGCAGCATTTTTAATCTTCAGGTAGGCTTGGGGAGGCAGCCCTACCTGACCAAATTAGTTTTATATGTGTAAATTTATGTACAGGATATAGAGTTAACTCTTGATGAGGAGCTGAACACGCAACTCAGGTCATCAGTGTGGTCACAGGAAGAGGAATGAGGCTTTATGTGGCTTCAGCCGCCCCTGGGGCCAAATCAAGCCATGGTAGCAGGGGCAAAGGGTGGACAAGTGTTCTGCTTCTTATTAGTCTGGCTGGTGCCGGTGGCAAAACAGAGCTGTACCCTGTTGTCAGCTGTCATGAGAAACTCTTCTTTGCATACAGGTTATTGCTCAGAGCTACTCAGGGATGGTCTGTCTGTGCACTTTCCTTTACAGAGACCTGAGGGAAAACTGGTGCATTGCTCTTCAGCTTTATTTTAAAAGTAAACCAATTCTGGTTTGTGTAGTTGTAAGCTGCAACAGAACTCAAACATAGATGGTTTGGCTTTCACACTCACATGTCAATTTAAGAAGCTTTATCAGAATATTTTAGCCAATACATTGTTAATGAGTTTTGTGTCTAACTGCTGGCTGACTGTGACTGACACTTATATCAGCATCCCTACTTTTTCAGATGCCCAGAGATAAATTCCCCAAACTTACGATTCAAAGCCAAGGTGCTTGCACGCCACGTTTGCTTCGTTCATAGTCCACTCACTATCGCATACAAAAATGTCCTTCTTTTGATTCACAGGTTTTACTCGAAGCAAACTTGAATCTCCGTGGCCCACAGAGATTGAAAATGTTTCTAAAAAAAAAAAAAATAAAGTCCAAATAAAATGATGTAATATAGGCATATCTAGACAGCACAGAAACAAGTCAGGACTCTTTTTTGATAGACAAAGTTCATGTGGACCAAACAGTAGATTGGGAATCAGAAGCTCTGGGTATCATTCCTGATTTTTCTGAGGGCTGACTCCTTGGCTCTGAGCCTGCCACTTTTTCCAAATGCAGCAGTTTCCAGACAAAGAGGGGTGGTGGTTCCTACCGCCTGGACAGCTACTGAGGAAATGTTGCATCTTGGTATGGTCAGATCCTGCTTCTGTTACCTGTGTAGCAAAACCTCTGCTGTTCACAGTGGAGCTGAGGTCCTCAGCTTCACTTAGTGAAGCCGTGTAGGGAGTGGAATAAGAATAATTGAATTCTGCCACCCTGAGGGTGATGGGCTGAGCTGCTGCTTCTGTGAGGAAAGGGAGGGATGGGACTGGAACAGGGACTGGGCAGGAGAGTCCTGGGCCCCGTTTGCTGCTCCTGCTGTGTGGAGGAGGGGCTGGAGGATGAGTAGGAAAACCAACTGCTCCTGCTAAAAGAGGCCACCGGTCTAGTTACCTGCCATTTCTCCCTGCACTCAGGTGGAGGTTGAGCTGACAAAGCAACTTGGTGCAGCCTAAAAAGCAGCTGAGAACAGTTGCTTGTCAGCACCCAAACCACCTCTGGTTTGCAGGGTGATGGCTTGGTGTTTTGGTGGGATCCACAGTGTGAAGATGACTGAGGTGAATCTGGCTCACCTTCTCCCCATGCACTCCCACACACACCTTGACTCCATTCACTGCACTCTTGCTCCTGTGAGGTCTGTCCCTCTCCAAAAGATACCTTCTCTGCTAATGTTCTCAGCAGGCCCTCTCCCACCACAGGCAGCACCCTTGCTTGGAAACTCAAGCTTTTTCCTGTGTCTATTTCTTCCCTTTCTACCTGATGCTTTGAGCAGCTTAGCAGCAGCAGCATGACCTGGGCCTGTCAATCAGTTAATTTTTATGAAAAATAACAGATACTGCCCATTTTCACTGACTTCACATTTTCTCTTTCATTGTTCTTCCTAGTGCAAGGACACGAACAGACTTCCTGAGATGCAAGCGCATCTCCTTGGTCACAAATGACTGACTGGCACATTGTGGAAAAGGTGTTAATACCTCCAGCCTTGCATCTTCCCTTGTGCAGAAACTTTGCTTCGGGACGTTGACACTCGTAGCTCTTCAGCTGACAGTAGGTATGGAAATTCCTTCCATTGGTAGAACAAACTTCAGACCCATTCTTTGGGCACTGGTAAGGAAGCTTACAGAGGCATTTTCCCTCCACACATCGTTCCCATGGGTGACAAAAAACTTTCTCACAGGACTTGTGTGTGTATTGCTTGCTTAAGCATTCTCCTAGGAGGTGCACGTCCTGCTCGGCTGGCTGGGCAGGTTCAACTTGCTGAAACTGGTTTTCCTTAGCATGAGAAGCTGCATTCTGCAGGGCACAAAATAAAGAAGAAAAGAAGACAAGGAACTGCACCCAGAGTTCTGCAGATCCCTTTCCTGACTTCAACAAAGTGTTCATTCATAAGCCTTTTCCTATCTTATGAGCACAAAGGTGTGACATATACAGGGTTTATTCCCTTGTCTTTTGCTGCCTCATCTTTCTTAATCTTTCTGAACTTTCTTTTTGGGTCATTCACCTGATGTGATCTTCACTCTTACTGGTCTTCCACAAACTTCATATTCTTTGATCATCAGATGAAGTGCAGCACAGCAGATTATAAACATTTTTTTAAGCCAGTGGTTTATAACACACCACAGCAATGGGATTGTAAGCAAATCAAAACATAAGGGGATTTGAACATCAGAAAACAAAACCAACCAACCAAAAAATAGCAACTTTTCTTTTTTTTTTCCTGAGATGTTTTTATTGGCTTGGTTTGCTTTGGATTTATATATCACATGTAAATATTTATCAACTACTTAGAAGCAAATAAATCTAAAAGGATTGATTTGTTTCATTGTGTGACTGCTGAAGTAACAAGTATCTTAAAGAAACCTGAAAATCAAGTGCCCATGTGTATCAGCTCTTTTCCTGTATCTGGCACTGGATTTGCAGTGGGGTTGCTGGTCACGACTGGGCTGCAAGTACAGCTTCTGACCCTGACTGACTCTGCACCTGCATTCAGGCAGCTCTGGTGACTTTGGTGCTGGCCGAGTCCTTTTGTTTACTGAGATCTGTGGGTGGTAACAATGTTGAAACATAAAACACATACAGGGATGGACTTTGTATAAAAATGGGAGAGAAAAGTTAGTCCTCAAATGTGATTTATCAGCATTTACTGGATCACTTGAATCCAGAGAACTAAAGTTTAAGAGTTCTCATGAAGAAATCCTGGCCATAGTAAAGTGATGGTGTTGGGGCAGAATTTAATCCAACAACCCAACCCCCCTTTTAATGGTTGTATAATCTTACAAAATCCTTCCTACTCTTTTGAGGCCAGTAGAAGCCAAACTGCGAGCCAGAGGCAGCTTGGCACAGCTCCTGTATCCTGCCAGGTGTTTCTCCTGAATAGGAACAAAAGGTGCTGGTTTTTATGTAAAGGTTTCTCTCGGAGACTCAGGGCATGCTGAGTGCTCAGCCCAGGTGGGCTTTTTGGGACTCTTCTGCCACAAGAGATTCCTCAGCAGACCTTCAGGCAGTACGATACCGTGTTGCCCTGTTAGAACTGTCATCTCATTTCTCAAAAGAGAGGGGCAGGGAAAACCGCAGCACCTTTCTGTGGTCAGCCACGCTTGCAAATTGGGTTTAGGGATAGGATCATGATTTAAATCTTTTCCAAAGCCTGTTAGCATAAACTCCAGATAGAATCAACACGTGAAAGAGGAATAGCGAGCGTCAAACATTCAAGCTTGGCTAAAGCAAACGTACGAAACACAAACGCTATGAAAGGAAACTTGAAGTGATCAACTGGATTTGCTTTTATAACAATAAGCTGCTTTTTAACTGTAGGCTGTTTGGGGGTTTTAGCAAATAATTACTACTACCACGATAAGAGAAATTCTTACCTTTGATCCACAAAAACAAAAGAGAGACAGGAAACCCAAGAAAACTGGGACCACTTGCATGATGAAATATTACCTCTCTCCACAGACAGATCCCTATGGCTGGGATTCTTCTGAATGTCAGTTGTTAGATTTGTGTTTAATTTTTAACCAGTAGTAAAATATTCTGAAGTGTGTGTAGAAATAAAGTACATGAGCCTCAACTATTAACCAATAAATCCGATCCCTCCAGAGGGATCCTGCCTCAATGTAAATGGTTTCAGGAGTGCAGGATGAAATAAAAGTTTAGCCCTTACAGTAAATGTTGTAAAAGGAGGCACCTACTAAGGATACACATTTCCTTGCTTTTGCTAGAGGAGACTGATAAATCATCCCCTTGGCTCTCCCAATTCACCTCTGATGGGTTATTGTTAAAAAGGTAAACATGTTTTTATATGATATATATATATGCCTTCATATAGATGGAGAAACACTCATATCCATGTAACGTCCCTTATATGCTCAGCTGGATTACAAGATCCTGTTACACCATTCGTACAGAGAACTCTCGAGTATTTGACAAATGCCTGAGGTGCTCTTCCGAAGGTCGGTTTCCAGGAGGACTTTAACGAAAGCCCGCAGAACCGAACCAAACCACCCCCTCCCCAAGCCACTGTGCAGCTCCAGGGGCTCTCCCACCCTCGGGCAGGGGGCTGCAGGGCCAGGCACTCGCTCCTTCTTAGCGGAGCGGCCTTTAGAGCCCAGCGGATCGCACCCGTGCCGTCGGGCCAGCCCGAGGCTCTCAGCAGTGCTGCAGACGCGCGTCCATCAGCAGGAGGCCGGAGGGCGAGGCAGGAACAACCGGGCGGTAGAACGACAACGACACCGTCACCCGTGGCCTTGCGGGCCCTACCCCCGCGGGTAAGGGGGTGTCTCCGCGCCGCCGGCCCCGCTGCGAGGCGGCTCTGAGCGCCAAGGCTCCTGCCGGCGGCTCTCCGTTTTACACAGAACCCGGACTCGGAAGCGGGTCGCCGGCCGAGCCGGTCAGTCCGCCCCAGCAGCGGCCGCTCTCCGATACCTCCCGAGAGAACGGCTCCTTTTACGACACTACTGGTGCCGCTTCATTTGCGGCAGGCGGCCTCGTTTCCGGCGATGCAGGTGGGTTTCTAGTGGTGGCGCGTGTTGCTGACGTAATCGCCAGGCGGCGCGGGTGGGTTTCTAGTGGTGGCGCGTGCTGTGACGTAATCGGCCGGCGGCAGCGGCAGCAGCACCAGCACCAGCACCCGGGGCAGCGGTAGCGCGCACGCGGGAGCTGCTCCACGTGCGAAGAGGTCGGGCTGGAGCCGTGCGTGGCGGCACGCGGGGACTCGTGGCAAGCGACCGCTGGTTCTCCCGTACGCGGGCTGCGGGCTGCGGGCTGTGGGTTGCGGGTTGCGGGTTGCGGGTTGCGGGCGGAGTTCCCGCCGCCGCTGCAGCTCTAGGGGCCGGTGACCACCTTGCCGGGCTGAGGGCGAGTGTCCCCGGGCGCCCTTCGCGGGGATCCCCGCGGCCAGACTGCCGGCGGTGCCCCGGCGGCCCTGAGATGTGCCCGGGCAGGGTGCTGTGGCTGTGGGCCCAGAGTGTGCTTTGTGCCGCGGGGCTGTGGCCGGGGGTTGGAGGGTTGCACAGTTTTCTGGGGCTGGAGAATGGCGCGTTCAGCCCTCACAGCTGTGAGTGACAAACAGGCCGTCACTGCTGCTCGCTTTCTACGCACAGGCATTGTAGTGGGTGACATCTTTGGTGTAAATTTGGTGTAAATATGCCTACGTGTTTTTAGTGGGAACTGAAGCACTTAACCATTGAATTAACAAACAACAGTCTTGGGAGATTTTCGTTTTTGCAGTAAATTAAAAGTGAAATATCACATCTCAAATGACTGGTATTTGTCTCTGATTTAGGAGGTAGCAGAGGATGTCTTTTCGTGGAAGAGGAGGTGGTGGAGGAAGAGGAGGCGGCTTCAATCGTGGAGGAGGTGGCGGTGACAGAGGTGGCTTTAATCGTGGTGGACGAGGTGGCTTTGGACGAGGTGGTGGACGAGGAGGTTTCAACAGAGGCGGATATGACCAGGGGCCTCCGGAAAGGGTAGTTTGTAAGTTATGTGAAGAGACTGGATTGTTTAATTTAGAACCACTGCTCCAGATCTTTAGCCTGTTTGTTCTCTGTTTCAGTATTGGGAGAGTTCATGCATCCCTGTGAAGATGACATTGTCTGTAAATGCAAAACAGAAGAAAACAAGGTGCCTTATTTCAATGCCCCCGTGTACTTGGATAATAAGGAACAGATTGGCAAGGTGGATGAAATCTTTGGGCAGCTGAGAGATTTTGTATCCTTCAAAGCAATGTGCGACGTACTGTGTTAGTTCTTCAAAGGCTGATGGATTATTAAATGGAATTTCTCTAGGATTTGCTAATGGCTCAAGGCTTGGCTACCAGTTAGATGGGAACAGTCACAAGTTATGCTGCAAGTGTTGGTGACACTGGGTGCCTCATTCACATTAAGTGCCTATCTTAAAGCTTCTCTGGTACGACAGAGTACCTGCTGGCAGGCAGAAGTTTTCAGTCGGTACCAGTACTGGCGGATGTCTTTTGGATCCCTTGTTGTTTGAGATGTTACTTTTTCTAGCTACCCAACCAAATTTTCTGCTGTAGGTTACTCACCTATAACAGAGTTGAATCAAGGCTGTTAGGGTTTTTTTGCACATTAGGGGACCTCACTCATGCTTCAGATTATTATTTAATTATAAAAGTGAGTTTGTGCTAGGATATCCTGTTGCTTAAAGTGTCAATAAAAGCAAGCTTGTGCTAGGATGCCCTCTTGCAAAGCAAGCTTGTTGAGAGGGAGGCAGTGGGTCCATTCCCTTGTCACTGCCAGATTGACAGAATCCGTGACAAAAGCGGGGCAACCGTAACGTGGCAGCAAGACTTAGCCTGGCTGGTTGAGTATCAATAACTAGCTGCATGCATTTTCCTCTCCCACATTAAATGTGGAGTAAAACGTGCAGGTTTAAATTGCACTCACGCTCTGAATGTCTTAACTTGCAGATTTTACTCAAATGTATCAAAATTATTTGAACGTCAGAAAATTGTTTTCTTCCTACGCTAACATATATAAAGAAAATATGTTACTGGATTTTTGCATCTCCTGCCTTCCCTGTTTAGTCTTGAGTTTCAATTAAGCAGAGTTGGCCAGCAGCTCTTTTTGATGTTGGGGACCACTTACCAAAGTCCTCACCTACTGGAGAGCCACAGGACTGGTGCAAGACTGCGTGTGAGGTTACAGAGAGTGTGGGCCGGGTCACTGTAGGATGAGGCTGGGCATGTGGTTGGTCCACCAGTCCTTGCTGGCTTTTCCCTTTCTGCAGCCAGGCAGCTGTACCACCCAGCAGCAGCAGCCCTGGGCAGAGCCCCCTGTGACATCTAAATTGTTCCAGATAGCCCCAGGGTGACCCTCAAGGCTTAAAGGAGTTGTCACCTGCTATATAAATTCATTTCTTTACAGTTCTCTTTTTACGTACTCTATCCACTGGTATGTTTTTCATTATGCCTTAATACATGGAAGGAAAGAATGATTTTACCTCAAAATGTCCTATTTTTAACTGTGAAAAAACCCCAAGAAAGATTGGAAATAGTTTCTCCCGATCTTCTAATTGCATTTTTTCATCCAAGTTGGTGATGTTTAGCTTCTTTTATAAAATACTAATTTAGAAAATGTCTGAATGTGTCTTTCATAGAACAAATCAAAATCACATTTTCTAATGTTTTATTCCTGCTATGTTCCTTAAAGAAACTTAACAGTATTTTTCAGTGAAACTCTCTGAGAACATGAAAGCCTCTTCGTTTAAGAAAATGCAAAAGGTTAGCCAATCTCAGTAACAGAATTCTACTGTGTGTCATCAGTTAGACCAATCTACTCTGTTGTCAGATAATAAAAGCTTTGATTAAGTTTTTATTAACTTTAGACACTACTTGTCCATTGTAAACATGAGTATTCATTTCCTCCTTCTTTTCACTTTTGCATCTGCCACGTTCTTCCCTCTCCCTGCCCTGTAAAAAATTATGTAAGAAATGAAACTCCTGCAAATACCATCTATATTTTATTAACTCAATAACACTGTGATTTATTTCTTGTATGCTTTCTTTATTTGGCTATTTGCAGATGACAACTTGACATAAAGGGTTAAGACCAAAAGGTGGATATTTGTGAAGGGAGATGTTAATGTGCTCTTCAGCTTTGGTATTTTCAAAGCCTAATGGAACTCTTCTTCCTACAGTTTTACATCGATCCAGCAAAGCTGCTTCCCCTTCAGAGATTTTTGCCAAGACCACCTGGAGAAAAAGGTGCTCCCAGAGGAGGTGGTAGAGGAGGACGTGGTGGTGGACGTGGAGGAGGAGGAAGAGGTGGTGGTAGAGGTAAGATCCCAAGAATGGAAGCTGTGGAATGTTGGGATTTCTGCTGTGAGGTGAATTGTGTTGTCTTGTCTTTTGGTTGTTTTTATTCATTTGTTTTGTTTTGTTGTGGGTTTTTTTGTGTTGTTTGTTTGGTTTTTTTGGGGGTGTGTTTGTTGTTTTTTTGTTGTTTTGTTTTAAAGCTGCAGTTGAGTGCTTGAATATTACAATTGTATTGAAGAGAAAGATGTTATACATATTTGTCTGATGACTCAACAGAAGAGGCAATGATACTTTTCTAATGGCAAGACCTAAGCTTCTGTAGCTGGTTAAATTACAGCTCTGAAGTATGGGGAGGAAGAGTATGCTGATTTATAACAAAGATGGAAAGCTTGACTACTGAGCAAACTTGTGGTTAGAGGTTGTAGATAATACTCAAGGCTGGCGGTGAAATTTTTAGCATGTTCTAAAATTCTAGCTTGGACCAAATGAAACTGGAAGAGGATGGAGTGTAGATTGGAAATATGGAGGAATTTCTTCACTCTTGAGGTCGGTGAGACAGTGACACAGGTTGCCCAAGGAAACTGTGGATGTTCCATTGCCAGATGTGTTCCAATCCAGGCTGGATGGGGCCTTGAGCAACAAGGTCTAGTGGGAGGTGTCCCTGCCATGGCAGCAGGGTTGGAACTGGATGAGCTTTAAGGTCCCTTCTGACCCTAACTATTCAACAATTTTATGAAAATACTTGAAATACAGCCTTTGAGAGATGGATGAATGATCTGGTAGATCCCATCCTTCCTTGGCTTTTGAACATCATCCACGATATACTCCTCAATTAAAGCTGTAGTTATTATTTTCTTACGTAACATTTTCTTGCCTCTTCTCCCTGCCCTGTCCCTTTGCAGCCAAGCACAAGCATTTAAAAGTTTTTTCGTTTGATTAATGTTCTGTTGAGTTGCAATTATTTATTAATGTAAATATTGATTAAAAATTAATTCTTTGTTTTTTCCTCTCACAAAAGAAGTTTAGCGTGGAGTTTTGCTAGTGTACTTATTATTTTGGACATTATATATCAAATATTGAACAATATGTGAAATACTGCAGACAGTCCCTCAAGAGACAAGATACCAGTAATTGACTTAGTGAATGTCCATCAATTGAAAGTTCTGGGCTTTTTCTGGTGTTCTTTTCTTTTCAGAAGCTGTCATTGAAATAAGTTTTTATGTCTAACAAAGAATTTATATTCTTCTGAATGTGTAATTTCTTACCTATGCTTAGGAGGATTTGGAGGAGGAAGAGGTGGAGGAAGAGGAGGATTCAGAGGAGGAAGAGGTGGAGGAGGAGGAGGAGGATTCAGAGGAGGAAGAGGTGCTGGAGGAGGCTTTCGGGGTGAGCAGTTTTTACCTTTCAGTAATAATGACTCCTGATTTCTGAAGATTTAAAAAAATGCAACATTCTGATTAATATTTAAACCTCTTGTAGATGTTTATAGTTTTATGCAAAAAGTTTCTATGCATCACAAGTAGCTGGCTTAAACTGCAGCACAGTATTCTGCATTTTTTTGATGCTTCTGTAAGACCGTACAATTTTTTTGCATTCAAAAAGGCCTGTGAGAACAGATAATGATGATAAATTATTCTACCAACTCATTTAGCATTATGCATATAATTTATTTGCTTTAAATGCATCTGTGAATTGTTCATTGTATTTTTCTTCCCTCTTAAAATAGGAAGAGGACATTAAAAATGGACCCACAAGAATCTTCCTGTTGTCTTAACTGTATCTTCTGCAGAAGTGAAGAACAAGAAGAAATTTTTGTAAAGGACCCTGAAAAAGTTCTTTTTATAAAGAAGAGCTTGAAGCTGTAAAATTACAATTATTTTTACACTTAATGACTCTTGTTCTACACATGAGGAGAGCATCGCACTGGGCAAGGAATTGAAGACTTCTCAGAATATACTTGAACCTTTTGAACTAAGCCAGGACTCAATGTTATTCATGAACTGTTTATTTCTGACAAGTGACGTAGTCGATACTTGACTTCATGTTGGAGTTTGGAGTAAACAATCAAATTGAAATGTTTTTTTTTTTTTCAAAAGACCCTACGGGTTCCCAACATGCACATTGATCAGTATGAACCTGTTACCCATGTGTGACCTATATTTCTTAGCATCTTTTTATATTGGAGCTTCTGGGTTGCTTTAAAATGGACATGCCATTTAAACAACCTTTGTGAACCTTTTTTTTTACAACCTAAACTGCAAAATTTTGTGTTGGTAGAATTTTTTTTTTTATCCATAATAACATGTAAAAAGAAAGGACAAGAGCAAAGGATATTTTGTGGATTTTTCTGTATAAATCTCCATGAAAACCAAAGGCATTAAGACATGTTCTTCTTAGAAGCTGCTCTCTAACGAGCAAGGCAAGATTAATACTATTGTTAAGTCAGATAACAGTATCTAATGACACTGATACTAAAATGGCTAAGGGTTTTTAACTGCCCCACCTCCCCCTTAACTTGTTAATCTTGAGCTTTTCATGTCTTGGCACCACACCTCTGGTACTCTGAGCTTGCACAGGGCTAAGATTAGATAGCCCATTGCAGAGCTCCTCTGCCCACAGTGCCTTCTCTTACGTACTGCTTTAAAAAGCTAGGAAAGAGTCTGTGTGAGTCTTTGGTCTCTAATTGGATGCATTATGAGGGTTGTTGGAAAGCTAATAAGGTGTCTCTTAAGGATGGAGGAGATCAGAGTGCCTCACGGCTCCAACTTTGGAAAGAAAGTAAGAATAGAAAAGCAGTATCTCCCTGAATTTCATCTGGAGCCTGGAGTTTGTCCATGGATTTTCATACCAAGGGATCTGGAGAATAATCCTCATAAAAGTATCTTGAATATTGTGTTCATTATGGAAAGAAGCACCAGAATTGATTGTACTGTTCTACTTCTTAATTAAGGAATGCAGTAACAAGCAAATAAGTTATATTAGTCTCCAGTTTAACAAAAAAACCCCTGTTAATTTATCAGCACCAGAATTGCTATTTTAACAGTTGTGACTGTTAGTTTGAATAATCTCCAGGACAAAAATTGAAATAAGGTAGCAAAACAAATGTTCAAGAATTCAGTTAAGTCTGAAAACAGATGCAACATAGGATAATTAATAAAAATGTTTTTCAGCTTACAAAAACAAACCACAAAACATTAGAATTTCTGCTCAATCTGCTTTTGTCAGAAGAAACCGAGTCTACTTTTAAACTGCAGCACAATCAGGAATTGAGGAATACTGATTATTTTCTTGTATTGCTACAGGCTTCACTTTAACCAGGTCAGTTAAATCCAGACCTCTGTAGATGTTTGGACTTTTGTTGCTGTATATTGCTAGGCCTAAGTGAGGCTCTGACTTGAGGCATTGTAGAATTGCCCTTTACCTAGACAAAGCCACGTGCAGCCGTTTCATCTCTGGGATACCCCACTGCAGCTGAGCAACACCAACCTGCAGTGCAGCTGGAATTGTCATTACTTTTGTTGTATTCCTAATTGCATCCTATGCCGTCCTACGTTTAGGACAAGAGGAAATGAGCTTTAAGTTGCACTAGGGGATGTTTAGGTTGGATATTGGGAAGAAAATTTTTACTGAGAGAGAGGTGAGGCCTTGGAACAGGCTGCTCAGGGAGGGGGTGGAATCACAGTCCCTGGAGGGGTTTAAACAACATCCAGATGTGGCACTTCAGGACATGGTTTAGTTTTCTTGATAATATTTAGTAGATGGTTGGACTTAATGGTCTTGAAGGTCATTTCCAACCATAATGACTCTACATTTCTTCACTGGTGCTGCAGTAGCTAACTGTGAGGTAGCTGACTTTGATCTTTACTTTTTCTTTTGGCTCTGGAAGGCTAACGTAAGGCATTCCTTGCTTATTCTCCAGTTCCTGCTCTGCTATTTTCACTGCTTGCTTTAGGGCCATACTTCTTCCCAAAATATCAGAAGATTTTATACACATCACCTTTAAATTGCATGGTGTGACAGCTGATGATTCAGTTGCATCAAGTACCATCTTGCAGCCTAGAAGAGGCGTATGCTTTGCATCTCACAGCAGATGGAGCAATGAGTCAGCCTGAAGCCACTGCAAAGTGAAAGCAAAGACTTCTACATCTGTGTGCGGAGGTGTTAAAGAACAGTATCCATTGCAGTGAGAGAAAATGGATCCAGAGAAAATTTAGGTATTTGTGGAGTTTCTAGGATGTTCAGATGCTGATGGGAGAACGCCCTTGAGGATTGGGTGTGAAATGAGCTGCCATAAGAAAAAACTCTTTAAGTTATTATTATTTTTTTTAATTTATTTTTTTCCCCCTTCCCCAGATCATGTTTTGTTGTGGCAATGCCCATCCAGTCCCTGTTCTGTCTTCTCTGTAGCTGCTGACTGTAACAGATGAAAATCTAGCATCTTAAAAAAATGGAGATGATGCCTTGTCTGCAATGTAGTGCTGCAATGAACTAAAATAGGAGTTCTCTAATTTTATATGGTACCTTCCTCTCTGTCTTGAACTTCTAATTAAAATTCTATTTGTGATCCTGTCACTCTGCTCCAGTTCCTAGTAAGTGAAGCATTTATCTGCGTGCTTACCAGATATCCTAGGCTTTCTCTGCAGAAAATAGCAAAGGTGGGCTCACCAGCACCCTGACAGAAATAGCTATGTTGGCAGAAATGGGAAGTTTGAAGCAGCTGTAGTGGCTGGGGGGAAAAAAGTCACAGTGCAGTCTGAAGTGAGGGAGGTGGGGACAGGTGCTAGGGGCAGCTCTCAATGGCAGTTTGGTGTTCCCTGGATTTCCCCTCTGGCAGCCTTTGTGGCAAGGGGCTGGGCCACCTAAAGAGCTTCTCACCTGCTGCCTGCTCCAGCAGCACAAAAGGAGTTGTCCCACAATATTCCTTGGAAGTTCAGGAAGAAGATGGGCTTCATTGCACCTCACATTGCTTGGCTTCCCACCTAGGACGCAGCAGTAGCGATGTCACCCGCGTGTCTCTGTCCACTCGTCAGTGCCTGCACCTGCTCACGGTTGGCAGGGGCAGACCAGGTCCTGTTTCCAAAATGCAGTTGCAAGTGAACGTGTTGGTCACTGCAGTATTTGACCCAGATATAGGGTCTGACTTTCATCTGGTTCTGAAAGCAATAGCTGGTCAAGCATTTGGTTGCTTAAATGTACTTAGAATACTGCAAGCCTTTTGTCCTTCCCACTTTAAAATTATGGTTTTATACTTTTTCTAAACCCTTGCTAAACAGAGGGCAATACACAGAGGTCCATTGTCAAGCTCAAGCTGTTACCCTTTGAGGATGGCTTTAGTGCCCCTGTATTTCTTCTTGGAGGGATATTTTTTCTCCTTTCTTTCTGTATCTGCTGGGACAGGATGGTTCAAAATAATTCACAGATTTGCTATGTTACGTTGACAGAGAAGTTTGGTGAAGTGCAGAAATTAATTGCAACATTTTAATGTGTGCCTGCAGCACTGGCTGTTGTTGAACAGGAAGGATTGTGTCACTGAGTGACATACTGGTGCAAAGGTATTTGCAGTTGTGCAAAGCATTGTCTTGGCAAGAAACAGTGGTGTCTTTAAAAAAACCCATCTACTTCAGACTTTTCTAATCAACAGTTTAGATCTAGTAAAAGTCTTAATGAGGGAGAAAAAATATTTTCTTTCTTGGTTTCCCACTAGGTTTGGACCATTTGCCTCTTATTTGTGTAAAGTTTAAAGGGAAGTTCTGCCTTACAGAGCCCTCTCGTGGTGATGAGCTTCATGAACAGGGGAGGGGTTGTGTTAAAAACAGCCTGAGGATTTGGACTTTTCTGGTTTTTCTTATGCCAGTAATAAAATGCAAGGTGCTAACCCATCTTTTATCTGGCTTAGGAACTGTGTTTCCAACTTTATGAATTATTTGTATACTTCAATATTTAATTCCTTGCTTTATCTTTTTGGCTTTGTTTTATGAACTGCAGTGTTCTAGAAAAAAAATACTGTTAGGTTTATGATAAGTAACACGTGCCTTTGTTTTTGACATTTTTCCTCTCAATTCCTGTTGCTGTAAAACTAGCCAAGAGAAGAGGAGATGGAGACAGTGTAACAGTACATGGGATGGACTGCACTTAATAGAAACTTGCATTTTATCCAGCAAATATGTATAAAATCTGCACGGTCTCATTAACTGCTATGCTTTAGTCTGGAATCCTATCTGAATAAAAATAGTAATGTTTTTCTTTTCTCAGCCATTCAGCATTGCAAGCTCCGACTTCTGTGGAAGCTGCAAAATCTGAGATGCTTTTGAAAATGTTGCCAAAGTTTTGGGGGAGGAAAGCAAAGATATCAAATTATCACTGTGCTTTTATCTTTCTAGGCAGGACTGTGGGGCACTAGGGAAGCAGCTTCATTGCCAAACAGATTGTCTTTCCTTTCAGAACCCTCCCACCCTGTTCCTCTCTAATCCTCTTCTGACAGGGAAAATACAATAATAATATAAGTACCCTGAGAAATGAAGACTGAGAGTAGATCAGTGGCACTGAAGAAAATGTTTGCCGATAAAACTGTGACACACGATCGTCTGTAGTAATGACGACTACATGTGCAAGTTTGCTATCAACACTTTCTTATCTTTAGTTTCAAATGGGTGAAGGATGCAGGGTGTCTGTTTTGGAAAGCTGAGGAGTGGGAGGGAATGCTTCATGAGTGTTTCATGGGTTAGGAAAGGGAGAGCTCCTCAGGTGTACCTCCCTTCTATGGGATGGCTACAGGCCTCCATACTGCCTCTGTCACCACACCTTTACTGCTGCTCAGAAGACATGGCCCTAGGCTGGGAGCCTGCTTGAGCTGCCTGTGAACCAGATACGACCACTGAAGAACCACTGATTGCTCATCCTTGTCGCTTTTATACCCAGTGTGAGTACAAAACTAGAGGCAAAAACTGTATGAAGGAGTACTGGTGGGAAACACCTTTGACTGCTTACACTGATCCTGGATATGAGCCCTTTGGGCGAGGGTTAATTGCAGCTCATATTTATACATGATTTTATAAAAGATCTTTACTTTGGTATCCTGCTACCTCATCACTAACGAGAAGAAAACATGAGCTTCTGCTGCAAAAATGCCTAATAATTTTCTGCCAGGTGACATGCTTTGGAAAATTTACAGTAAGCTTATGTGGCTGTGTAGGAGAGGGAGGCTCTTCGGGCTTGTAAGGCATATTCAGCACCCCTTTTCTGCAGACCAAGATACTTTAGAAATGCAGCAATTGAGTTTTTTGAAAGTCACGCTTCACTTTTTGGTGGTCTGTGTTCTTCCCGTCTCTTGTGTCTAAGAGTCTTGAAGGAGGTCTTTCAGGGTTTGAAGGGGTGAACTTTAGAGTAAGGGTATCCTGCTTTTCAAGGGAATTGCCATTTGTGTCTTTGTGTTTTGCTGCAGCTTTGTGTGTTCGTCGTGATGATGGGAATTAATTCCAAGCCAGGCTGATGACCAACTGGCCTGAGCCGACTTTTGTTGAGGTTTCCGAAACATTGCACAAGAGGTTTGAAGGAAAAAAGTTTGGAGGCATGTGACAGTTAATCTCTTTAGCAGTAAGAATGAAGTTTAAGCATACCGTTGGAAATGTACTCAGTTCTGTGCTGCTCTTTGTTTTAATTAACAATCTCTTGCATAGATTGGGAGTGTAAACTTCTTTGCCCTTTAGTCCAATTAAATAGTGCTTGGAGGCTGTCAGTGGTGGGGGGAACACCTCCCTACCCCCCTTTTTTTAATTGTTTGGTGAGTCCGTTGAATAATGAAAGAATTTGCTTGACAGGGTTTTGTAGTGTTTCGTCGTCTTGATGAATTATTGCAGAGGATAGACGACAGTCTCTTGTGCAAAATGGATTGGAATAATTCATCCAATTCCTCAGAAAGTGCCAATGAAGCTCATTCAGCCTTTACACAGACTGAGCACAACATAGTTGCAGCTTAC
The DNA here is from genome assembly GCA_024605025.1 of Megaceryle maxima. Taxonomy (NCBI): domain Eukaryota; kingdom Metazoa; phylum Chordata; class Aves; order Coraciiformes; family Cerylidae; genus Megaceryle; species Megaceryle maxima. Next base: position 2,939 of record JANHGN010025439.1, on the reverse strand, counting down.
TTAATAACAGCAGGTATGGGCATTGTCAAATTGTTGCATAACTTTTGAAAATAGTACTGTAGAACTGAATGCTCATTTTGTATAGTAGCAGCCGTGGCATTTCCTTTTGTGTTATGCAGATGTCTGATGGCTTTTCTTCATAGTTTAATGACAAGTTAGCAATCAGCAGGCTGATCGTTGTGCGCAAAAGTGTGCGGAAACATCTAAGTTTTCTGCTCTATATTTGAAGGCAGCGTTGTGTCTCAAAAAATATATTTTGTTGATATGTAACTGTAGAAGAGAGTGAGAATTAATTTCTGCCAGCTTGCAAAGAGATAAAAATAGGGCATAGCTGTCACATCTTGCATTTTTCTGTGATGTGCTTGAAGCTATCTTGAGATTTCTCCTGGGCCACATGTTCGTAGTAATATATGTGTAGTCTGAGCATGTGAGCGGGTGTCTGTTAGGGGGATGTAAGGGGAAGGGTTGGAATGTGACTTGGAGGGAGGGAGCTGGTCATTAATCAGAGAAGAGCAGACTCCAGTTGCAGCTGTATTTCTGTATTTTTCACTGATGACATGTTAGAAAAAGCACACATGAAGGCATGACATCGTGTTTGTTCCCTGTGACTGCAATGGCCTTTGGCTTAACTTGAATGATTATGGATTTTGTTTTCATTACTTTTTTCCCCCCTTGAAAACTTTCTCACTGTTGTAAACACAACTGCTTCAGTAATGTTCTTCTGAAGTGTTGAGTACTGTAGCAATGAAACATCAATCTGAGCAAAACCTGAAACCTACTATGTATAAAAATAGACCTTCTATACCTTTATTCTGGAGAATGAAATCAGTTTGTAAATACTTTATTCATGGACTGTACCATACATTTTCTATGTTAAAATTAGCTTTTCAAATGCTTTACAATATTAATGTACTTCAGGTTTATATGAAGCCCTATGACTGATGGTCACATTTTATTTAGTGTATCTGTTTGAAGTGGTGAGTAGCAAATTGCTGGTCCACTAAAGAGGGCATTTTTGAATGCAAAAGCAATAATTAATTTTAGGTTTTTAGTGAAATGGGTAGAACAGCTACACCCACAGATCAGCAGACTTGTTATGAAGCTGTAGAGACGGATGATGGCCAAATATTGGAAGGTTCTGCAGTACTACCCACCCTGGATCCATTAGGTGCAGCAAATATGTACGATACTTGTTATATTTTAATTAAAATAGATTACATTGTACATAACAAGGTGGTCTTTTCAGATAGTTTGACCACCCAGTGTTAGGGATCAAAGATATCATAGGCGATCAATGGGATTAGTCAGAATCAACCCAGCTCTTCTTTCTTAATCTTGCATGGAAATTAAATGTCTTTAAAAAAACTTGGATTACTTTGTGTAGTTTGTTTGTTTGTTTGTTCTTTTCTTTGTTTGTTCTTATAATTGGGGGAATCTAGTGAATCTTTCACCTGTAGCTTGGACTTTGCTTTCTTAATGAGGAAAATTTTTGACAGTAAGGTCTATAACATCATTGAAAGTATGATTGATTGCTTTGCAAATGCCTTACCACAGCAAATCTCACATCTGGAACATTTAAGCTGTGTTAATAAGCAGATGTCTAAGAATAAGAATGAAGTACAAATAGTGTTCTTCATTATTCTGATTTTTAAAAGGTTTGAATGTTTCTCTCTTTTGCTTTGCTTTCTGAGAAGGCAGTAATTGTTAAGTATTGCACTCCACTGTGGTTGGTGTATTAATTTTAATCAGGACACCAGGGATACTCAGGCTGCAGGAAGCAATACCACCTCATAGATATCCTTCAGGTTATAAAGGTGAAATACTTCTGGTATTGGTTTAAAATGCTAACTGGGAAAGTAAATTCCCTGTTATACACAAACTTAACCTTCATTGTGTTGATGCTGCTACTCATGTGTCTTGCTTAACTCTGTTAGGGCTTGTGTTTGCATTTGCTCTGCAGTTAGTTTTTGTTGTTTCCCTGGGAAGAAAATAGAAATTCTTCTGGTGTTGATTGGGTCATGAGGTTTTTATCTTCATCTTCACAGAACTACAAGGTTTATTTAAAGAAATGTGGCAATAATTGTCCAACCCTAAGATGTTTCACAAGCCAGGTGGCAGCATCCGTGTGCTTTTTCTGAATCACATGAGTTTGTCCCAGCTGATGATTTCAGGTTACTGAAAGTCTTGGTCTTGATCCCTGCCCTTTAAGAAATCATAAAATCATTTGGTTGGAAAAGACCTTTTAAGATCATTGACTCCAACTTTAAACCAACACCAACTTTAAGCCAAGCCCACCACTAAACCCTGTCCCTAAGTGCCACATCTACAGCATCTTTTAAATACCTCTGGGGATGGCAACTCAAATGCTTCCCTCAGCTGTAGAACTGAAGTAAAACACTTCTGATTCTTGCCCTCAGGTTTCATGGCTAATTTCATGGCTAAACCAACTGATTCTTGCCCTCAGGTTTCATGGCTAGTTTGGGGTTATTGTTTAAACTGCAGCATGTTTGTAGTTTTACTATAAAGTGATGTTAGAGATTTGTAACTCTGTGCTGCAGCATTGACAGTGACAGAGGTGGAGAATGATGTATAATACTAAAAAACCTCATTGCCCTTTCCACAGAGACGTGTCAGCAAAAGTTAAGCTGTGTGTGTGTGTCAGGTTTTTGGTGGAGTCAGTAGAGGAGCAGAAATCCCACCGTAAAAATAAATAATAAGTAAAGATGATGGATTGCCAGGGAATTGGAGCAGGATAGGCAGCGACTATGAAAGAAGATGGGTCTGCTTTGGGAGTCCAGAATTATGCCTCAGATCTGTGATGATGAAAACTGTAATGTTTTGATTCACAGGAGAAACTTTTTAAGTAAATACAGAAAAGAAAAAGAAAAATTCTGAGGGGCATTTCCATGGATAATGTGTTGTTAGACTTTTATTTAGTT
>JANHGN010025437.1:0-45760 GCA_024605025.1 Megaceryle maxima | reverse complement strand
CTCCTTCTTCCCTTTCTCCTTCTTCCCTTTCTCCTTCTTCCCTTTCTCCTTCTTCCCTTTCTCCTTCTTCCCTTTCTTCTCCAGTGAATGCCATCAGCATTCCCCATTTGGAGACCTGTAAGCAGGCAGAAACCTACAAGCCAGATGGCTGAAAGTACTTAACTGTCCAAAAGGAACAGCATCTGGCATCAGCTTTTCCTCTTTTCTTCCATGTTTGTGAACATTGGTGGGAATTCTTTAAACCAGCTGAGCTTTACTGCAAAAGAAAAAAAAAAAACCAAAAAACAAACATAAAACCTTCAGTGTTTGTAGATGATTTCTAAGAGGGTTGAGCACTACTGTTCATCCTCAGGACTCCCCCACATTCATTGCTGGCCTTATTTTAATGTAATCTAAAAGTTTTTGAAGATCAGCTTAATCTGAAAAGAGAACTGTGATTTGATTGTAGTGCACATAGGAAGTGGGTTTTTTTTCTTGTATGTCAGGATGCATGGACTTAAGACTCTCTGGAGCTTGAATATTCTTGAAGTGAAAACTGGGAGTCACCTAGGCCTTAGCTGAAGATGAACACATCATAGGCCTTAGATGAAGCTGAACACATCATAGGCCACTGCAAAACTCATAAACAGAAGAAATACAAGTTACAGTTCTCTAGTGCTACATAAAAGAAAACCGCTAAACGTTGTTTCTTTGGTAAGCATTCCAGTTTGTTAACTGTATATATATATATATTTTTTTTTAATATCCCCATTTCTTCAGCTCCTGTTCTAAGGTAGATTGCTGTCACCTTACCTTCTGCAACCAAAAGGCTGTAAGAAAAAGGTTTGTAGGAGTAGCAATTTCAGGAGATTGTTTGGACTCTCAAACTGCTTATTAGGTTTCTTTGAATTACCGGGTGATGTATTTGGTACCTGGTATTTTGTTGCAGAAGTACATAGTGTAAATAGATTTGATTAGAATAGTGCTTATACACTTTCCTCATTCTTTTGGCTGGAGTTTTGGGCTTGGTTAAGCACAAAACTCTAGATGTTTGCAAAATCTCTTCTTGTGAAAAGCTGGTGAAAAATTATTTCTGTTCTAGCAAAGAGGAAGGAGTAGTAGATGTGCTGCACCTCCCACATTCATACAAGTGTCTGTGCCACTTTGAGAGCACATGCACATGATTTAGCCATTCCTTCATCACAGTTTGGGAGTCCATCATTTATTGTGCCTTGGTTGCTACTGCATAGACAGCTTACAGATCTCACACCGGTAGAGAGAGCAAACGTAGCTTCCACCTGCCCTTAGCTGTTAAGAAAGGGTGCTTGGCATCTGGGAGGCACAAACAGCATCTTGCAACCCTTGCTTTCCCCAGGAAAGCTGATGCAAATCAGGAAAAGCTACAGAAGGGTCCTGCAGTCCACACATTGTTGGCTTCTTAGGTCTTAAGAGTGTGATGGATGTTTGGAAGCAATGAAAACAGATGGTTGTGTGCACGGTGCAAGAAATTAACTCCACTGTATTTATTTTCATAGTGAAGTTGTATTTTCACATCTCCATGAGAGATACTTTAGCAGGATACAAACCCAGCAAAGCATTTCTTCTTGTGGACATAACGACTTTGGCACAGATGCAATGAAACTAGCTACTTGCTTGATGAAAACACACTGAGCTGGTAATACTGCAGTTTTGCATCCTCCCTATGGAAATCTGGCAATGCAGCTGTGCTGGATGGAGGTCGTATTTCTTTATATTGCAGATTGACATTGCTGTGCAGGAAAAGATATGTCAGGTATAGCTTTAGCAAAGTAATGTGATCATGATTTCAGAGTGAAACACAGGATTTCTAATACCTAGAAAATTTCACTTTTTAGTGACACAGGAACGTGAACACAAGATTTGAGTAATTTTTTTAAAGATCTTTTAACAGGCAGGACCTTCAAAGTTATGGGTATGTTTCACTGCATTCAAATTAATATGCATGTAAAAGTTTGAGAGCACTAAGTCTGTGCTTGTGAATTGGGTAGTTAGTGGCTTGTCCACCTGCATTTTGTGTTTACATGAAAAATAATTTGCATTAGCAGTAGGGCATTCTGTGTGTTTTACCTAATCTTCTTGAAAACAGAGTCTGTTTGGGAAATGTAGGAGGTCATATAGTTAAGACTAGATACTTAGAGGCCACCAGATTGTGTCTTGTCTTAAAAACAGAAGGGAAAAAAAAAAAGTCAGAGCAGAGAGGGTGGGAGTTACCTGGTTATTGTAATTAGGATTCAGTCTGCTTCAATCAATGCAGCGTGCAGTTGCTGTTAGAGAACTATGCAGGGCTGTGTTTCAACTGGTCTCCAAAATGACTCAGTCTAAGAACTGGCAGTGAGGTCATGTGGATTTTGTTTAAAGGACCTGTTGGACTAATTAGGCTATGTTATGTGGCTTAGTTTGTTAAGCATGCCCAGAGTTACTGGTAGGAGTTCAATGTTTAATTTGCTGCTGGAAGCAACTTCCCTTCTAGATTCAGAGATGTGCAGCAGTTGTCATTAGAGATGTAACATAATAAACCCCAAAGCACTGTAGAAATTATAAGGGAAGGAAGGAAAGAAGTTGTAGAGTGTAAGGGGGGAATTAATTATCTGATGAGGGCCACACTGAACAAGCGGACAGCTTAATGCTCAGTGTCACAGGGAGATGATCTTGTATCAGTGTGTAGTAATTACTTTCACTGAGACTGTTCATGTGCACACAATATATATATAAAATGTGGCTACTGTGATTACATATAATGACTTTTATAGTTGATTGAATAAGGCAACAGAGAAAGTAAGACTTCCAGACATTTCTTTTGCTCATTACAAACATTCAGTTCTTCCCTCTCCACCTCCAGGCACTCCAAATGTTGCTTACATGTTATCTGTATTTGCCCTTGCTTCCTACTTGCTCTCTATCCTTACCCATCTCTTGTTCCTGCCCTGGCCTTCAGTTCTTCTAGGGAGTTCTGTGTCTTTTCTCGGGCTGCTTTCTGCATCCCCTTCATACACTCCCTCATCTTCACTAACAGATGTAAATCAGGCGGATTTTTAGTTCCCCCCATTCATTTCTGTAGGATATGTAAACTTTACATGACTGAAAAAAATGTTAATCTCCTGACTAATCATAATTCCAGGGGGGTAATTTGATTGAGATTCAGGCTTTTGCGTTTGATATCGTAGAAAATTTGTGTCCGCTAAGGAAAAGGCTTAATCTCTCGTAAACTGTTGACTGTTTAAAGTCCAGAGGCAAAATGCAGGTGTAGAAGTTTGAGGTTGTGTGCCTGTTGGAGGGCTCTGTTTATCAAAACTGTGTCTTTTTACTGCCAGACCATGGGGCAATATGAAGACATTAGCCAGAACATGTAGCGGGGTGGTTTTGCTGATTGCAGGAAGACAGGATAACTTGACTAGTCACAAAGTCTGCTAGGCAAATGCATTTAAACAGAAACTCAACATGAACCATCAGTGTGCTCTTGTAGCCCAGAAAGCAAATCGTATCCTGGGCTGCATCAAGAGAAGTGTGGCCAGCAGGTTAAGGGAGGTGATTCTCCCCCTATACTCCACTCTCGTGAGACCTCACCTGGAGTACTGTGTCCAGTTCTGGAGCCCCTATTACAAGAGGCTCATGGATGTGCTGGAACATGTCCAGAGAAGGGCCACAGGGATGATCAGTGGGCTGGAGCACCTCTCCTGTGAGGACAGACTGAGAGAGTTAGGGTTGTTCAGTCTGGGGAAGAGAAGGCTCTGAGGTGACCTTATTGTGGCCTTCCAGTATCTTAAGGGGGCCTACAGGAAAGCTGGGAAGGGGCTTTTTAGACTGTTGGGCAGTGATAGGACTGGAGGGAATGGATTAAAACTAGAGAGAGGTCTGTTCAGGTCAGACATTAGGAAGAATTTCTTCACCATGAGGGTGGTGAGACACTGGAACAGGTTGCCCAGAGAAGTGGTGTAAGTCTCATCTTTGGAGATTTTTAAGAGCAAGCTGGAAGGGTCTCTGAGCAACCTGTGGGAGGTGTCCCTGCCATTGGCAGGGGGGTTTGAACTAGATGATCTTTAAGGTCCCTTCCAACCCTGACAATGCTATGATCCTATAAAAAGAATGAGAAGTGATGCTGTATTGTGTGCCTCTACTATCTATGAATGGGTGTTGGGTGCCACAAGACCAGCTTTCCTTTTGTGTGACTTGTTGGCTCTGTGCTGGCAAAGGTTACAGGGTGGCATTGGGAGTCTATTCCAGCATAATGTTCAGCTTGGTGTTCTTCCTCCAGTGTAAGACTGAATTGTTTTTCTGGTTGGGTTTTGATCCAGAAAAAGTAACCCCTGGGTGGGTACAACATGCGTGTTGTATGCAACATGTCCCAAGAACATGGCATGCCCAGTTTAGCAGTGGTGACCAGCACTGAGTCCAGAGCAATACTTTGCCTTTGAACTGTGTGGTGTTGGCACAGCCTAAGCTAAGTCCAGGCAAATATCACTTCATTTCCCCTCTCCAAATGCTGTTTTTCCTCGCAGCTTTTTTTTTTTTTTCTTAGGACTTAACTCTGTGGCATCTCCAGTAATGTTTCATTGACATGCAGAAGGAGGAAAGCCCTTTGTCAGCAGCCTACTTCAGACAGAGAAATTTACATCTGTGAGAAGCATATGTACAGAGGAGCAATTACTCAGATCATCAATATTTATACAGCAGATAATAGTCATCATGGACAAGATTAATATTGTCACAACAACAATGGTTGCTTAGGGGGGAATGCAAAATATAATTGCTAAGTTTCTTTAAATGGGATAATTATTTAACTTTCAAGTGACTGGTGAAAACAGCTTAGAGTCTGAATTCAATATTCAGTGGGAGTTCATCTGCTTCTAGAAAGTAAAGGAAATGCCCCTCCTGTCTACTCATGTCACACAGGGAAAGCTGCCTGGAATGTCATCCTCTAAATGTGGCTTTTGCTGAAGGCAGTGCTGATGACAGTCGCAGAATTAAGGAAACATAAAAATGAACCAAAAAAAAAAAAATAGAGCAGCTTGTTTTGAAAATTATTTTTTGTTATGTCCACTGTAAACAGACACCTGTTTGGGTTGAGATGAAGGCGTGGTCACACTTGCTGTGATTTTAAAAGCCATACCCCAGTGTCATGTGGAAGGTAGCCATTTCTAGAGCAGCTTTTCAACGGAGCTTTCCAGCATCCCCCCCGCAGGCTGATGTGACGTTGGCCGCCTTAGCGGTGCCTGGCTGGACAGGCGAGTCCTGTCCTGGCTTCCGCTCCGCAGCCAGCCGGAGGGACAGCCCGGGTGGTGGCTTCCTGTTTGTACGGGAGATGCAGCCTCCTTCTCTCATTCTTTTAACCTTTGTATGGCAGTGTGATTATTTGGAGAGCTTACTTTCACTGGCAAGAAAATTTGCCAGGTTGCCCCATTTTTGAGAAGTATTAAATCAAAAACTGCCTGCATGTGAACTGTTTGCTACAAATAATTTACTGCTGACTTTTTTCTTCTGCTTGTGAAAAGCCTCTGAATAGGTCCATTTTTTCTTTATAGTGGCTGACTTCAGATGTGGCTGAATATTTAAACCCCTGCACCCCCTCAACTTCTTTCCTTTGTAGCAGAATGGTGGATGAGAGCGTGCAGCACTTGATGTTCAGTGTTTAGGTCTGGTTGGGTTTGCTTTTTGCTGTCATTTGCAATGTCAATCACACAGCTCTAAGTTTTTGAAACACCAAAGCAACTCAAGAACTTTTTCAACAAAGTAGATCCACAAAAGTCCATAAGTATTGTGGTATCTATCTTCTAGACACCGTATTCTATGGGATGCAGATAACAAGGCTTCTTGTTCGATGTTGGGAAAAAAGTTGGCCCAGGAGTGGGATTTGCATAAGCTGGCACCCCAGATAAGGACACATGATCTGGCTACATCAAGGGAGAATCAAGAGGAGGTCTTTTCAGCTGGAAGCTCTCTTGCTGTTCCAGGAAAACATGATGAATAACTTTTTATTCCTTTCTGGAGTTAGGTACCTTCTGCTGACAAGTAAACAGGGGAGGAACTAGCAGTTTCTCTCTCTGTTAGGTCTGAAACTCAACCTGAAGGAAGCTTAGACTGAGCTCAGACCGTTGTCTGGTGGCATTTGATTGTAGATCTTTTTCTCTTCATAAGTAAACCCATTAGACTGCCTGGATTCTAGTCCTTCTCCAAATTAATTTTTAATATAAAAGAATTAAACATTCATTGGCACAGGGACAGGAACTCAGGTCTACGCCTTTCCCTCATATTCGCTTTTCCTTTCTGACCTGAATATTGAATTATGCACTTCAAAATGGATTGGGGTCAGCAGAAGGCACTGGTGGAGCACTGCTGAACTACTGAAATTGCTGGTACGTAAAAGTTTCATCTTGGAGAAGGGAAAATAATATTATCATTATATTAGATTCACCCTTTGTGAATGAACATTTCCTTGTGCTCTGAGCATACCCAGGTTCTTGTTTGGCTTCACTGACTCTGCCACTGGCATGTGGCTTGTGAAGTCCTGACCCTCTTGTGTGCAGATTAATTTGGATGGAAGTCTTGTTTGAAGCTCAATTTAGGCCACCTTAGATCTTCCTGATGCAGGTAAAGCTGAGATGTCCAATAGTGGCAGGATTAATACTTCAGATGCTTGTCCCCAGTTTAATAGAGATGCTTTCTAAATTGCAGATCACAGATCCAGTATTGTAACTATGAATCTTTAAAGTTTTTCTTGAGTAGTACCCCCTAATTTTTTAACTAATGGTAGTGTAATTTTTGCTCAGGATTTAAGATTGTAGACTTGCTTTCTTAGTTACCTTCCTCAGAGGCCTTTGAGGCAGCCAATGTTGAGACTGTTGGGGGACTATCAGCAAAAGTGTTAATTCAAACTTTTTCTTCTGCCAGACTTTGTGCCTTGAGAAAAGTAAATACTGGTCACCTCTTGGAGAGATTGCTGCAATTCATAAGCCATTCCTTTAGTTAGGTGAGCCAGCCCTGTGATAGACCCATGCTCGACACATTCATTACTCCTTCAGTTGTACTGCAGCTCAGAATAGTTTTTCTTCAGAGTATGGAGAAGAACAAGGGGCCATTGAAGAGAGCAGCTAATCAGCACAGCTGATATTCCAGATTGAACTGTGTTGAAAGAATGTTTTTTTCATCAGGCTAGATTGTTTGCACCTAGTTCTGAATACTTTTTTTTTTCTATGCAATGTCTTGCACGGGGATCTGGGTATTGTGAAAGGGATTGCTTCTCCTCACATTTAATGGGGTACTGTGTTTTGACCGTTTTGTCCCATATTTAAGTCCAGACCCATTTGTATTCTAATTTGAGGATGAGATGTTAGCAGCATGAAGAAGCATCCATAAGGCATGAGCCCCTCTAATTCATTTCACTTCAGTGTCCAGCACTGTGGCACCACTGTGAAGACTATAGATTGAGGTCTTTCTGTCATGCTGGTGACAAAAATGTAGCTAAAGTTTGAGGGGTCTTGATGAATAACGGTTTAAATATCTAGTTATGTGTAGTAGTTTTCTTTTAAAGTAAACATGGGAAGAATTGTGTGGTGAAAAAAGGAGTCTGGGATATGTTGCTCTATAAGGCCTCAAGAATGTTCCCGGAGTGGAAAAATCCTCCCCTCCTTAGCTTCTGAGGACTAAAAGGGTGAAGCTGTTTGCCTCTTCAGTTGAATATCTGAAGATTTGTCCTGCATTACCTTCTGGAATTTTTTCCTGCATCCTAATTTTGTCAAAGTTCAGTGGTTTATTTTATGGAGGTGAAAAAGAACCCCAAAGCTCCTTTCCCTGAAAAATGGGACTGTAGGGTCAAGTTTAGAAAAGCTAGCACCATCTCCCATGGGGACTGTAATTAGCATACTTTCTTTTCCCATTCTTCCCTCTGGGCTTGGATTTATGGCTGGCTTCCATCTCTTCTTTTCATCTTGAGTTGCCATTGTTGTTATGGGAGATGTAATCTACCTGGTGTTGGAGAATGGGAACATGGGTCCCATAAGCAAGTACCTCAAGCTGCTATAAGCAGCATTACAGTTCTGAAAATGGTTTGCCAAATTTCCAGTGTTAAGTAAAAAGACACTTCCCTTAGTACAGGTGACATAGCTTTTCACTTCACTAATAAGATATTAATTTGAAGTCCCAAATTTTGATTGAAACTCACTTTTCTCTAATTTTATTTTAAATGATCATCTTGGCTTAATTTGCAAAATGCCATTTTTAGGGGCTTGCCCTGCAATAATAAGTATTAACACCAGGATACTGGAATTTCTTGTGAGTTCAGAGTACAGCAAGTAGGTGATGGTGTTTTGATTTGCCTGAGGAGACTTCTTTTGCTGGTCTGACAAATATTTCTGAAGTGTGGAATGGAGCTGGACTGGGAATGAGGATAAAGTACTCCTCAGACTTCAGATTTTACTTTCTGAAGACTCCCTTCTTAAAATAGAAATCAACAGAAATACTGGAGTTGAGTTGATTGAACAGACTGATACGTAGTTAGTCCGTGGAGTAGGAAATGTGTCCGTGTAGAAAGTTTAAGCATGTCTAGAACACAGAGGCTGATAAGTAATAGCAAATTGGTGAGAATTCAGTGAAGTTGTATTCCTCCTAAATATGCTTTTAATAGCAGTGAACTATTTCTACAAGGGCATTGTTACTACTGTTATGGTTGGCTAATTAGCAATACCCCTTCAGAAAAACACCTTGACCCTCCTGAAAGTCTTCAAGTGTACAGGATCTTGTTTGTTTTATTCTCTCAGTTTCATGATGGATTCTGCCTTTCAGCTTACAACCTCTTGCAAGTTGCCACTCTCCCTGTTTGTGTGGCTTCCACAGAAAACACAAGTAATAGCAGTTGAAAGGGAATTTTAAAATAGATCAGGAAATCTAGGGCATGTCAGGATGATTTTGAGGTGGTCTTAGAAATACAGCAATTGCCTTTTTGAAAGCTTTTGCTGGATGTTTTGAGATTTAGCCTCACTCTCCTTTATCTAAATGTTGTGAAGACTGAGGCTTTCATCTCAAGCAGAGCATGTCACATACGCTGGCATCTGGGGGAAGCAGGACTGCTTGTGGGATGACCTGTTCACCACTGGAAGGATGGATTTCTGGGTAAGTCTGGTCCCAATCTGCTGTTGAGAACAATTATTGTGAAAGAGGTTTTGCTCAGCTCAGTGAAACTGCTTCATATGGAGGGCTCACTGGCACAAAGAAATACTGGCAAGACTGGTCCCAGGCTAGATTTCACATCTGTAAAAAAATGAGGCTTTAAAGAAATTATGTATCCACTTGCAAGGTTCATGTGATTTTTTTTTTTATTAAATGTATAATTATTTTAATAAATAAAATAATTTAATTAATGCTATCATACTGATGTTCCTGAACATCCTTGCAAAAGGGCAAGGTAAGCTGGTGGAAGGGATTTTGGTAATAAAATGTGCATTTCAAGAGGATATTATGCCCATGTTCAAAAATAGTTTAGGGAAAAAAAGCTTCACACTGACTTTCCTCTTGGAGTCCTTATTTACAGTCCAGGTCTTCTCTCTTCTGATGCAGCCATATCCCTGACACAAGAAGGTGTGAGCTAGAGGGCTGCTTGGTCTCACCCTGGTAAAGAGGAGTTACTTCAAGAAAAGTTACAATTTTGTGACATGCTTGCCTTCTTCATTATGTCCACTTGTTCGGAGTTTGCATGACCTGAAAATGAGTGGTGGTGTTTGGTGAAGGGCAATGGAAACATGACCTCATGATTACAGGAACTTTACTGTTGTAGCCCTTGGAGGAGCTACAGCAAACAATCCTTCATATTTTGAGGAACGTGACTAATTATTTCCAGTGTTGCAGGGTTACATTCCTGTATTATTCCTTGCTCTGTGTGGTCTATTGGAGAAATTTTTTTTTTTTTTATGTTAATGGGTGATTATGAAACAAGAACAAAAATATTAAAGATCATGCATTGGCAATTTAATGAAGTGATAAGGATCTACAACTTTGTCCTTTAATAAGATTATAAAACTGTTGCTTTTTCAAACGGAGAGACACAGAGGTGGCCGTAACCTATACATGTGCAATTTTGTACCAGGATATCATGCTGAGTTGGAATTTTTCAGTTCACTCCTTTAAAGGTCTAATTTTCTAGCACTTGTGCTCATTTTTTTTTCCACATAATTTTAAACAATATGCAATAGCATTTCTTCAAAGACCTGTGCATTTCAGTGACCTTTACTGCTTTCTTTAGAGGTTTATGCAATCACACACAAGGGAATGAAAATACTTTTTTTCTCCTTATGAAGGTCTTATGTCTGTATTCTTATTCTCATTTAACCACCAGTGTTTTGCACCTGCACTCTTATTTTGGGGAGCCTGAAAGTCTTCTTGTGAAACCTGAGCTCATTTGTGAAATCAAGCTAAAAAAAAAGAACATAGGTGGATACAATTATTATCTTTAAAGCAAAAAGCTTTCATTCTAATATTCCTTCCCTCTTTGGTCCCCTACCTCCCCCAAATTTCTTCTAAATTTAAATTCAGAACTTAAAAAGGGAGTGACCCTTTTCATATCTATTGACTAGTCAGTGATAGATAATTTTGTGTGCCTTTCTAAACCCACCTGAAATGCACATGGCTACACTTTGCTGCTAGGGAACATTAAAGCTCCCAAAAGACCACAGTAAATGCAATATGCTCTATCAAGAGAGATTGCTCATTAGAGAAGGCAGTTTGTTGTACCTAATAGTGAGGAGAATACTGAAGACTGGCATCTTGTAGTTTTCCTTCCCGATCAGGTAGGTGGAATATCATCCATGCATCTCTTCAGGGAGATCCATGGAAACAGGAGATCCAAATAAGTTCTTACAGGAACAACTGCACAACTTAATAGCTTGGAGATATTTCTGATGTCCCATGATAATCACCAGACAGTTAAACGCTTCATTGCTGCTTAGTGTTAAGATTGGTATAGGTTACAGTTATGCTTCATGACTTGCTTTTCTACAGGTGAATATTTTATGAACCAAATCCACATTGGAATAGCAGCTAGGAAGGCAGAGTAAGCAAGAACATTTGCCTCATTATTCTTTCCACGCCATCAGCCCATCTTTGTGTAGTAAAAGATACTTGCTCTAAAAACATGTATTGAGCAAACTCCTGTGCAGTGGATGTAGTGGGGTCTAGAGAAAAAGTTTTATGAGGAGAAGCTGAGGGAACTGGGGTTGTTTAGCCTGGAGAAAAGGAAGCTCAACCTTATTGCTCTTGACAACTGCATGAAAGGAGGTTGTAGAGAGATAAGGGTCATTCTCTTCTCCCAAATAACAAGTGATGGGAGAAGAGATTGTGCCAGGAGAGGACATTAGGAAAAATTTTTCGCTGAAAGGATTGTTAATCACTGGAACAGGCTGCCCAAGGAAGTGGTGAAGTCACCATCTGTGGAAGGATTTGAAATATGTGTAATGAGGTGCTTAGGGGCACGGTTTAGAGATGGGCTTGGCAGATGTTAGGTTATTGGTTGGACTCTATGATCTTAAATGTCTTTTCCAACCTAGACCATTTTATGCTTCTATAGAATGTAAACTTTGAGCTGAATCATGCCTCTTTCAGTGGGTGAGCCTTTATTTTATTTATTATTTTGAATGTATGTATTTATTGCTTGTGAGGAGTTTGGAATTCTAGCTATAAATGAACCACAATGGATATAAGTGGCATTGACTGTGGACCCCCTCCTGCAAGAAGGACACATTACTTTGCCTGGTTTTATTTGGTTTGTGTGTTGCTGATCCAGAGATGACCGTAAACTTTTCCAGTTTTGTGTCTATTTATATTTGGGGCCAGTTTTGATGGGGGAGTGGGGAAATGCCTGTGATCCACTGATATATACAGGGGAGGAAAGGAAACTACTTTCTGACAGATCTTTTCTGTTATTTCCACAAGAGCAGATGGATCTCCTGGTACAGGTTTCCCTTTAAGAAGAGTTTAAGCAGTAAATGCTTACACTTTTTGCAAGAGGGCTGGATATTTTCCATATTTGTATAGCTTTTAGGTATAAAAGACATAAAGACATCTGATTAAAATGCAGACTTTTTTCTATCCAGTTGTATGACCTTCAGTGTTTTAAATTTTAAGCTTTTCTACAGGAGAATGATGTGTCAAGTGCATCTTTGTCTACGGAGCCAATTCGTTGCGTCTCTAAATGTTGATTACTATGCTTGATGCCTAGAATTGGATGAAACACCTGGCTTCCATAGTTTTTCTTTGAAATTTCATTTTCTAAGAAAATAGCACAATCTTCCTAGGTTTAAGGGTACCTCCTCCTATGTTCCCCAAGTTGCACAGTGATTTAGAGAGCCTCATTTTGAACACTGAAGTATTGGGAGGTTTTTCAGCAAGAACAAAACAAGCAATTGGAAAGCCTGTGTGAGCTACAGCTCTTTGAGGTGGCTTTATTACTTCGGGCTGACTGAAGCCACACTACTGACAGAGGCTCTACCAACTACCAGACAGAGGCTTTCATAACAGTCAGTGTTTGATTGGAAGAAGCGATGGTTTGATGGACATCACTGCAGGAGGATCGTGAGTGCTGGGGCAAGGCAGAAGGCTCACAGGAGGGTGGGAGCCTTCATTTCACCTCGAGGAACCATCTGTAGTGAAGCTTCCTACCCATGCAAGTGAACACTGTAGCTGTTACATATGTGCAGGGAATAACTAAAACAGAAGGGAGACTGGTTTCCTAATTGTTAAGAGCATGTTTGTTGGTGGTGCTGTCTTAATGCAATAAAAGCTAGCATTTTTTCAGTTATACCCAGCTTGCTGCTTGTTTGGAAGAGTGTAGGAGAGTGGTGGAGGGCATTAAGATACTGCCACCTCTCCATGCACAGTGTGTCCTGCGGGGAGCTCTCCTGTTAAGTCAGGGAACAAGTGATGAGCTCAGTGCTTGAGGTGTGCTGATAGCTTACTCTCTCAGAAATGACTGTACAAAGTGCACCTCACCTTGCTGATGCATCACACCCAGCACGAAGATAATCCTATGGTGCTAAAAGCTGGGACTGGCAGCATTTCTCCCTGCTGTTTGATGCAGGAAAGTGGATATGCTCATCCTAAACAAAACCGGACCAAGCCTCTTCAAGGGTGCTAAAGCAAACCAGTGGGACAGCCAAGCAGAACTGCCTTTCTTGCTGCTGCAGGCGCTGGTGTTTAATGCTTCATATTCTGGAGTGCCACCTGCTGGTAATTATTCTCTTTGCTGTCCTAGAAGCAGCTGCTCTAGAAGGTGAGAGCACAGAACAAAGAGCATGGATGTTAGAAATAATAATAGTACCAAGTATTTGTACTGATTATTAAATATTTTTCTTTAAATTGTCATAGCATTTAAGGCCCCTGTTTATTGGCAAACACCTCACTCTGGCAGGTGTTCATCAAAGTCAGCGGGAAAGAAATTGGCAGAGCTTTCACTGTGTAAAAAATACAGAGTACAGTGCGAAGGAGTGGTTTAGAAACCAGAAAATTATTTTTTTTTCCCAATGTGTGCTGTTATTTTGCAAAATAGAAAGTATTTTTTCTTTATGTCTTTATTTAGTAAAATATTTTAGTCATTTCTGTGGTTGGCAAGAAACCAAAAGCAGTAATCATTAAAGTGAAAGACACCTGTCAGTGAAGTCACAAGCAAAAGTTAGGAAAACACATAAAAAACTCTAAAAAAGTAACAATGATGTCAGTGAATTAAATAATTCTGAAGAACTTTTGGTTGGAAAGCAAGGGATATAGTTTGTAGCATAATGCAAATCTGGATCCAGAGATGAAATTTTTTCATCCCAGTCAAATTGTTTTGGCAGTACAAAAGAGGTATTTTTTGGGATCTGTTTTGTAACATTGATTTTCTGTCTGTGGGCCAAATCCTCAATGGGTATGTCAGTGTGGTTCCTTTGGCATCAGTTTGCTTCTGTGCATTGATGTTTCCAGTGTTCAGTGCACCACTGTCAGGCACACAGATATAATACTATAACAAAAATGTAATGAAGACTTCAACTGAGTGGAATCTAGTGAAATCCTGTGTAGATGTGTAAAGCTGTGTACATGCTCACCGTGTCTTCTTAGATCATCTCTTCCAATGCAACACTTTCTAGGATGGCAACACAGACTTTGGGCTTTTCCTCTTTGTTTTAGCAGTCCTTAAGGTACCTCTTTGGTTCCTAACTGCTGCTATTCTCTGTGATGCTGCATGGAATAGAATCATAGAATGGTCTAGGTTGGAAAAGACCTTTAAGATCATAGAGTCCAACCAATAACCTAACATCTGCCAAGCCCATCTCTAAACTGTGTCCCTAAGCACCTCATTACACATCTTTCAAATCCTTCCAGGGATGGTAATTCCACCACTTCCCTGGACAGCCTGTTCCAATGCTTAACAATCCTTTCAGTGAAGAAATTTTTCCCAATATCTAATCTAAACTTCCTGTCATGCAACTTGAGGTTATTTCCTCTTGTCCCATCACTTGTTACTCGGGAGAACATACCAACTCCCACCCCATTAAAACCTCCTTTCGGGTAGTTGTCCAGAGTGAAAAGATCTCCCCTGAGCTTCCTTTTCTCCAGGCTAAGCAACCCCAGTTCCCCCAGCTGCTCCTCGTAAAACTTGTTCTCTAGACCCTTAACCAGCTTTATTGTGCTTCTTTGGACAAGCTTCAGCACCTTGATGTCTTTCTTTTTGGCCCAAAACTGAACACAGTATTCAGAATGAAACACATATTGGAAATATGTGATGAGGCTTATCTGATGTAAGTCTTCAAAAGCAATTAATGATTTTGGGATGTACTCTTGAAGACATTGAGATGACTTTTAAAAAAAGTCCTGAACCACCTGCCCTCTCAAAGTTAGATCCTTTAAATCCTTAGCAAGAAACACCTGTAAAAACCAGGAAGCCTATCGACCCCATAGTGTTTTTCAGGCTTCTGAAAATCATGAAATGTGGCTTGTCTATTGAAAATGCTTCACATTGCAAATTTTTTTTTTAAGCCAACAATCAAAAAAACCTGACTATCAGTCTTTGAAAACATGCTGCTATGAAACTACAGCTGATAGTTGGAATATATTTTTCTCAATTTCTTTTGCTAAACTGGGAAAGGAAAAGAAGTCACGGTGTATTGGTAGACTTTAGTGTTCCACATTCAACAGCAGAGCAATGTAAGAGATACTTCTGGCTCACTCAGTGGCTGAACAGATTAGATGAAAAATTGTTCCAGAATCAGTACAAAAGGCTTTGTTTGCCCTTTGCATTACCTTTTTATTAATTTCTTCTGAAAGAAAATAGTCAAATTGAAATGAAAGTTGAAATGAGCTGACATTTTAATGGAAATGACAATTTTTGCCTTAAGGAGAAAGTATTTGCTTAATTTGAAACTGCCAATGTATTTGTTCACCTCAAAACTACCTTTCTTTAGTTAACTCTAACTCATATGCAGAAGTCATGAGACTGGTATGCAAGACAAAGACTGAAGTTTAGGGGTTCTACCTAACTGGGACTTGGAGCTTCTTAAGTTCATGCTTTCAGGCTTTTCTTCAGGAAACTGGAGCTAACAGCTTTCTTTGTACTGAGGACTGAATTAATTATCCATAAGCCTATGAGCCTAGGACTTACTGTGACTGTAAACTATTAGGATTGTGATTCCAAGTCTTGAGCATTAGCAATATTATGCTAGTTATATTTTCTAAGTTTGCTGTGGTGTTGCATTGCAAGCACTGCAAAACTAGGTCCAAAATTAAGAGGTAAAGCTGTTTGCTTCATTTTGATTGTTTTCACAGAATCACAGAATGAGTTAGAAGGATCTTCTGGAGATCATCTTGTCCAACCTTCCTGCCAAAGCAGATTCACCCAGAGCACCCTGCATAGGAATGTGTCCAGGCAGGGGACTCAATGATCTAACATTCTGTGTGAATCTCTCTAGTGAAGGAGACTTGACAACCTTTTTGAGCAGCCTGTTCCAGGCCTCCGTCACCCTGACAGTAAAGAAGTTTTTCCTTATGTTCAAATGAAACTTGCTGTGTTCCAGTGTGTTCCTGTTGCCTCTTATTCTGTCTCTAGGCACCACTGAAAAGAGTCTAGCCACATCTTGTCACTCACCCTTTAGATATTTAGAAGCATTGATAAGATCCCCTCTTGGTCTTCTCTGTTTGCTCTAATGTAGCATAAGACAGTCCTTTCTAAGTATTTGCCCTCCTTTATACAGCAAAAATGCTGTATACTGTTACTTAAGTGCTGCCAAATGGAGGGTTTTTTCACACTTGGATGTTTCAAAAGCGGCAAGACTTTGACTGGCAGAAGTATGATAGGTGATAGCTGGTCCGAACTTTGAAATTCACTGTAAAGAATGAAATACAACCTGACAAAGCTTGGCAGGTCTTCTAAACTTGCAGCTACAGAAGGTGAGTGGCTCTTGGAATTGAATGCTGTCTCTGAAGGAAAACAACAGTAGATTTTGCATAGTATGGGCAAGAATAAGAGGGGAGACCTTATCGCTCTCTACAGCTACAGGAAAGGAGGTTGGAGCGAGGAGGGGGACAGCCTCTTCTCCCTGGTGATGTGTGACAGGACCAGAGGGAATGGATGCAAGCTGTGCCAGGGGAGGTTTGCCTGGATATTAGGAAACGTTTCTTCACTGAAAGGGTTATCAAACCTTGGAGTGGTCTGCCCAGGGCAGTGGTGGAGTCGCCATCCATGGAGACATTTAAATGGAGTGTAGACCTGGTGCTTAGGGACATGGTTTAGTGGTGAGCTTTCAGTGTTGGTTTGAAGGTTGGACTATATGATCTTGAAGGTCTCTTCCAACCAAAGACATTCATGATTTGGTGATTCTGTGAATAGTTTATCTTCCTGTGCCTGAGCATTTGAGCAGCCAGCTGATGGTCCCCATTACAGCATGGCTGCCAGAGCAGAGAAGCTATCAGCTCTGCTGCTTTGAGCTCAATCTCCCAGAGCTGTAATTTCTCAGCCCACTGGAGAAGGTTGCTGTGGTACTAACCTGAGTTTCTAACCTTGTCACCTTCAAGGACAGTTTATTGCTTAGATGCAAGACTACTTTTGTCTGCAAATGGTGCTGGTTCATATAAGGTATAGACTGGAAGCACATCCTCTCACTCTGTTCTAGACTTCATCCTAGAAGTCCATCCATAGGAGTCTTCTCATTTCTCCTTTGGGCATGCCCATGTTCACGGGTATGAAGGAGAGAGCTGAAAGCCTTTCCTGGTGTCAGTTTGTGTCTCACCGCTAGTCTGCAATTTTCCTGGTCAGAGCTGGGGCTTTGATGCAGAGCTGGTTGGGTTAGTTGATGTGCAGCCATTTGGTTTAGTTGCAGCTGTTTTGGGGAAGGTTGTGTTGTGTTTCCTCAGGTTGCATGTTCTCAGGGTGGTGCGGGGGAAATGAAAGCATCTGCACTTAGAGATGACCTTGACACTCCTGCAGGTGCTGACACCAGGTTATGAGCTGGTTGTGTTGATGTTAAGTGTGTTAAGTATGCAAATGTGAGACTGACCTCAAGAGCATGTGTCATCTCATTAACTTCCGTGGCTAAAGTCAGGCTTCATAACTTGTCTGAACTGGAGCTTGTGGAGTGTTTATAGTCACAGGTAGAAACATGTGGTTTGGGATAATATTGGAATAAATTATTTATCCAATGTAGCTTGCTAAATCTCTTTTGGAGGATTTTACTGGTGTTAAGACAGAGAGGTAAATCACAAAACAGGAGATAATCCATATGTATGCAGTTCAGGCGTAGTCTGACTCTGCTTGTGATACATACTTGCTTTGAGAGTTGGGCTATTTCCAAAATTCAGGAATTGAGGGTGGTATTAATATTAGTAACTTGACAGAGTATTACAGATTAGTTTCCAGTAAGAAAGGAGCTTTTGAATTGGTTCCAGTTCCTTCTGATGTAGTCTGCAAAACAGAATGACCAGTGCCATGACCTGGAGTAGATGTAGTGCTTATCAGAGACCGAAAATGTATAAAGATCACAATTTTTCTGTATTAGAAAATGATTTAGCAGCTGACCTTGAGGAGGCATATTATCTGTCTATCTTCCACTCACTTGTGAAGATAAGCTCTTGAAAGTAATTCTTCAGTATTAGGACATCCGTTACACCTTTTCTCTTGATAAACAGGGGCCTCTACTCTCTTGTGCTGCCCACTTAGATTTCAGGAGAAAGGTAAGAAGATGAAAAAAGCTCCCTTCAAACCCTATTCTACTTCTTTATGGTTGTCCTGCTTTGAGTGAGGAACAGAACTAATTCTGTTCAGTGATTTTACTTCTCAGCTCAGTTCTTTTAACTGCACTGTCTGAAGTTAGCAGCCTGTTTTCACAGGCAGACTCAATATTTAGAGTGCCTACCAAGGATTGGTGCACAGACCAAGGCCATTGCTGGATCTTGTGTACCACACTGGGGGGGTGCAGAAAGTAAAAGGCTGCACCTGCAAGGAGGATCAGACAGGGCAGATGATCCCAAACTGACCAATAAGATATTCCAGCCCATATACCTCATATTCAGTATAAAGCTGAGGGAACACAAGGGGCTTGCCCCTCCTTTTTACCATCTTGGACCGCATTGTTGGCTTTGTTTAGGTCCTCTCCCAGTTTCTTCCTTGGAGCATCCACGGAGGATGCTGTCTGTTCTACCTTCGATCCCAATTTTGTGTTCCTGAATCCACTACCAGGATCCAGCTCCTAAAACAGTTCCCATCTGCTGTGGGCCCCAGTCTGGGACTCTCATGGTGCCTGCTCCACAGCATCAGTGGTGATGGTGATGTAATTGACAATGAGGGGTCAGGGGGTTGGGTTCAGTACTGGTTTTGTACATATTTGCATATATTAATTTTTATTATTATTATTTTAATTTTCCTTAAAGCTGTTCTAGTTTCCTTTTCCAATCACTAAGTCTCTCTCCCTTATTCTCTTTCTATTCCCCTTTGGAGAGGGAGGGGGCTTAACAGAGAGCATCTGTTATAGGTCTAAGGGGCCGCTCTAACCCTAAACCATGATAATGGCCTATAAAAGAAGATAATTTTCTTACTTATTGCTGTGTGTTTTCTAATAAAATATTTTTCAATATCTTAATCCCATCTATTTCAATGTAAAAGGATGTATTGTTTTGATCCCCCTAGGTCTGTTGCACTTTTTTTTTTTCTTTGTTTTTTTGTGAAGCAAAATAGAAACAAGCTCTTCCCACACCCAAACAAAACAAACCCCAAACCATCTCAGGCCTTGAGAGCACCTGGGTGAAGGTAGCTGTTCAGTGATGTGGGTTGTTGTAGAATGACAGCCGTGCAGGGTGAATGCAGAGCTTGTTAAGCAGATGGGCTCTAGGAGGTGGGATCACAGCATAGAGTTGCAACAATTGAAGCTCTCATTTAAAGGGCTTCTGTTCCTGAGGTAAGTTGGAAATGGCCTTTTCAGGTTTTGTACTGTATAGGCAATGTATGAATGTGTGAGTATTGATTCCTTTCTCTCCTGCTCTGTTTGGGCCCATAGGCAGGTAGATTGTGATCTGGTTTTTATAAAAATCCACTCAATGACCTCAGAGAGCTGTGGCACTCTCTCTTGTAATTATAGACTGGTGTCTTAATACAGTAATCCAAGCTGATTCTTACTCAATCACTCACTGACCTGTATCAGTGAGAAATTATCTCCATTTGAGCTTTATTTAAGTGTAGGTGTGGGGGGTTTTTTTGTTTTGTTTTGTTTTGTTTGTTTGCTTGTTTGTTTTTTATGGTGTATTTTGTAAGTCAAATACTAAATCCTCAGGGGTGGGAGGGAAAAATCTTTAAGTTTCTCTTCAGGTATCAGGCAAATTCTATCAATGGCAGGTGAAGCATAAAGCTCTACTGGGAGAGCAAAATTTGTCTTTTAAGTGGTCAGGTGCTTCATGCCTCTCACTCAGCATTTTGAATGCCACAGAATTCTGTCATGTTGCCATAAATTTTATCTTAGAAATCTTGCCAAACATTTTCTCTTAGGAAGATGTTGTATTGCATCTAAAATCTGTTATTGAGATGGAGTTTAATGCCCATTGCTCCATAGAGTAAAGCTGTGGAATTCTTGCCTTAGGGACTTAACTTGTGACCTCAACTTAAGTTAGGGAAGCAATTTCTAAATCTGTCTTTGTCAACCACCTAACCACCTGCTCCTGTCCTGGTCATAAATAACTACTGGTGCTGCTTTTATTGGGGGAGTGAGAGGTAGGTTTCTTTTCACACTAGTGCTCCCACTCTCATTCCTCTTGATGGCAAATGGGTCTCTCACCTGGTAGTGGGGAAAAAAAAAGGCTTTTAATTCCTCTCACCCTGGGGTTTAGGAGTGAGTCAGGCATAATTAAGAGCAGCCAAAAAACTGAAGAAGTGATAATGGCCCTGCAAGTGTGTGCTCTCAGTGTGCTGTAGGAATGAGCACCATCCCTTGGGATGCTTTGAATGCTGGAGATTTTGTTTATCTGCAGCTTGAGAGGAAACTTTTAATATCCTGTGCTGGGAAATGTTCAGATGTGGAATGTCTTAGGACCACAGTCGGTCTCTCATCCTGTCAGTGCATCCCTCGTGCAGGAAGGGAAACACTGGGACTTAATGGTCAGCAGAAGTGGTGAGGAGTACCTTCAAACTCTTACCAGCAGGGCAGAGCTGCACCTGAGGATGCCTTGTGCTCTGCCAGGCTAGAGGGAACCTGGGAAATTTAGGAAACTATAGGTCTGAGGCAACTTGACAAGTGACCTTGTTAAAAATCTGCGGATGTGTCAGAGTTGGTCTGATGAGGAGCAGGTCAGACTCCCATGGCCTGGGCTCCAGGACCACCTGCATGGAGGGGTGCCAGGGGTCTGGGTGGGCAGGAAAGCTGTCTGCTTTCTGTCTCTGCCTGTCTGAAATAGGCACATTTCTGTGGAATATTTTGATTTCAAATAGCGTTTCTCACTGGTAAAGCACCTCATGTGAAACTGTCTGATGAGGGTAGCTGTACTGTTTTGACTCAGCAGTAAGAAATTGTTTGCTGACCTGGCACGATGCAGGTTATTAGTAGTGTTTGCTGTTGGAACAAAGTGCAGCTTATCCAGGTCATATTTATCAAAATAAGGTCTTTGGAGTCAGGGAATATGGATGTGTCAAAGTTTGCAGATAAAAGGAGGGAGCAGCACAGCTGGTGACGTGAAATGGAACAACGAGCTGCACTTGAATCTCGTTTTCTATAAACAGCAAAGGTTGATAATTTCACCTGATTTTTTTTTTTTTTTTTTTTTTAACTCCAAAACTAGAAACTTCTACATCTATTTACATTCCTGTGGGTGACCTTTCTGCCTCTGTCTCATGTTGCTAGGGCAGGCTGGTGACAATTTCTAAATGCTGTGGGATGATAGCCTGCAACTAGTCTCCTTTTTCATGGTCTACCACTGATTGCTCAGCTTCCAGAAAGGCAGGACAATTGTTGTCCTATTTGATATGTGCTGTTGAGATCATCCAGAGCAGATTCTCTCTCCATCAGCATGGATCCCCTGGCACTGGTTCATAGGATGTTGTAGGCTCATATATCACAGTTTCATTCAGCTTTATTTTTTTGTGACTTTACGCACCTCAGAATGTGCACACCTGATTTTCATCTTGGCAGGGGGAGGACTAAAGCTAAAGGCACAGTGCCAGCCTGCATTGGCTAATGATTTGGCCAAATTAAAATGTTTTTATTCTGCGATATTTTTGTGCAATTGTGAATAACTAAATGGAAAGGATGATGGGTGTAGGCTGCCAGGTTTAGAGGTAGGTGTCTGGAAAACAGGTAATTCTTGAAGGAAGAATGGATTAACTTTGTCATCCTGTTGTTAGCATTGTGTCCCTCAAAATGCACATAGTCTCTCAGTTGTTACTTACATGGTGGTTGAACTGTGGAGATACTGTAACTTCTGGATCACAGGCTCTCATGATTATCATGGTCTGTGGAAAAGCTGATATGCTTCCTGAAAGCCCCCTAAAATTTCAGGCATACCATGAAAATGCTGACAGCTAGAAGAGATGTGGAGAAATGGGTGGTTTTTTTGAGATTTGTTGGTGCTCTGTTGCAAAAAAAGAACCTGTCCAGAATCTGTCACCTCTTCTGACGGCTCATGAGGCGAAAATTAGAGCCTTGCTCAGGAGCTTTGAGGCAATCTGGGTGGTGCTTGCATGACCTTGGAGCAACTGCTTCATCTCTCGGTACTTCTTTTCTTAGATGATGAAAAGATCCGATGATAATATTTCTCCCTTAACAAGGGTGTTGTGGTGGATGATTAAATTAATTAATCGTTGTGCTATTTTCAGTTGCTATGGTAATTAGTACTACAGAACTGCCTAAAAATAATTTGATCATTTGATGAAGGATATTCAGGGCAAATCAGGTAGTATGTCCTGGGTATTTTCAACAACCCCAAGGTGTTTTGTTCAAACAAGAATCTGTTGAAAACATACACATATGCTGAATTTTGTAGCAGAAGCGCTTCCAAATATTAAATACATTCTTTCGTCTTCACTCGGTTTGAAGCACCTTTAGCACACATTTCCTTTCATATCTGTGAGAAGATGATTCTTGCAATTAGCTTCCCTTTTGAGAGCAGTATTCCACTCTCACCCTCATCTCCTTCCAGCCTAAGGGCACCGGAACTGAATGGATCTTTCTTCCATCATAAATCATACATGCTCAGTAATACTGTGAAAAGAATTCTTAATGCGTTTGGGGAGTTTACGTAATGAACCTTCCTTGTGAAGGGTGAAGTATTGTCAATACACTGCCTTGCTGAAAGTCTGTTATTAACCTTGCTGTACAGCAATTAGGGCAGGCCTAAAGATGTGCATAAGCCTGGGCAAACTTTCTGAGGCTTTCTTTCAGTCATCAGCTAACTACATCAGCATGACCTGAAGCCAGTCTTAAAAAATGCGATACGATGTTCAATTGTCTGTGTATTGTATTAGGTTCCACAGGCATAATTAAAGTATATTTTTGGGGCTTTCAAGTTAATATAATTTTGGGCCCTAATAAATTAAGAAGTATGTGTGATGTTAGTTTTCGGCTCTGTCACTGGGGCTGTCCTTACATAGAAAAAAAATATTACAATAGGCAAGGATTTGCCATTATTCTGTTCTCTGACTTGTCTAACTCACGTCATGGATGTTCAATGTCTGTATTTGTGCTGGGTTCCAAAAATAGCTGTCTTTTCTGACTTGGCCAGCTGGGGACCTCTTTATAATTAGGGTTTGTGCAGAGTTTTCTCTGCAGCAAGCCTGTTCTTTCTTCTTCCTCTCGCTGTCTGTAGCTGTGCTATACTAGCTGCAGCAGCCTTCATTGGTTCACCTCCTGCAGCACCTATCTATGTTGTGCTGGGAAGCTATGAATTGCAGGTGATCAACAAATGACCTTCACCTTTCTCCTTTCGGGTATTAGGAAGCTGATGCTGTGGCATTCCTGGCCTCCTGCTCGCCCTAAAAAAGAGAGCTTGGGGCTCTGCTTTGCCCTCTGACAAGGTACTGGCAGAACAGATAGCATGACTGACAAACAGCTGAAATACCTGTTTCATTCTTCAGACCTTTAGTCACATGATAATTTCTCAACTCTTGTAAACTCTTGGGTTTTGTAGAGGGCAGCACAAATCTGAACGGAAGACCTTTGTGCTGTGCTCTCAGCCACCTGCTGTACTTTGATCCCCATCTGCAGGGGTCATCGGCTTTGCCAGCTCCTTCCTGGATCACTGTAACACTTGTGAATTCTCATCTCACTGGCCAGTGGCAGCCTGTGGGTGTTGGGCAGACCCACAGCAAAGGGAACAGTGTGGGAGCGAGTCAGAGAGGTCTCCTGATGCTTCTTTCCAAGGCCTGTCTGTTCTCGCTTCCTTTGCTCCTGCTGCACCTTTCTGACACTTGAGTTATGGAGCTTGTGGATTTTCATACCCAGTTAGGTTTTATTAGTGTTACTAGCTAGATCTTGGCCCTGAAGAACTTGCACTTGCTGTCAAGTTTGTGGTAGGCAGAGTCACTACTCATAGTTGCAGTTCCCTCTGTCTGTGTGTATGGTTTCACTGTTACAGGCCTCAGTCCTCCCTTCTACATACATGCCCCTATCCACACATACATATAGGTTGTCTTTCTTGTGGAGACAAACAGATATCCTTGACAGTCTTTTCTGATTTCCCCCCGCCATTTTCCTGTCCATTTGGCCCCCTTGGGTATCTCTGGGTGAGGAGAGCAAATAAAGACAAAACAATGTTTCTGGCTGTTCCTTGATGTCATGTGCAGCCCAACTGCCTTTTGGTCATCATGCTTGCAGTTTAATTCTGACTGTAGATGGTTGCTTGACTTTCTTTTGTCCCCAGACTGAACTGTGGCAGAGTGCAGGAGAATTGTAGGGCTTTCAGTACAGTTGGGAATAAAGTGAATAAATGAAGCTACGTGTTCAACCTTTGAACAAGGTGCCAGCAAAGGTCAAGGGGTTAGATGGCTGTGTCTGCTCTTTAACTTGTCTTTAGACAAGTATTCTGATGGAGTCATACTAACCTCTCTGCTTAATAGTTACCACTGATCTGTCAAAATGCACCTCTGATCATAATTTGAGACATTTTGGGAAAGTAAGATGTGTTATGATTTGGTATAGATACACTCACAATGAAACCTTGTTATTTTAAGTGTTTATAGTTGTTCTTTTTGGGGAGGGAAAAAAAAAAAAGGAAAGGAAAAAAAAAAGTACCTTCAAGACACAGTTGGAAGTGACTGTTTCCTTGACTCAGCATCAGGTCAAAATGAGATTGTCACTATATTTATAGCTTCTGCAAATACATCCACACATATCTGAACAATGTATGTCACATAGATGGTAAACGCTATCTTAACCTTTTAATTTGGCTTCATTCTTTTCCTTTTTTTTTTTTTTCTTCCCTATGGATTGCAGTAATGTTTTACAACTTTCACCTCCTGGAGAAATGCTTCACAGCATTGCTTAGTGTTCAAACCAGCCAAGATTTTCTTCTTTTTCCTTGGGAAGCTGTTCACATGACTTTTATTCTTCAGTTCCAAATATCTCATTTCATTCTCTCTTAGCACTGATCTTCTATGGTAAGGATGTCACTGGTACAGGGACTTGATAATGCATAAGTATATTACTCCTGGACGAGGATATGTGGCCAAGAAAATAATCTTGTTCTCAATCACATTCACATCAATAGAAACTGGTTTACCTTTAGCATTGTAAGTGGAGAGAGATGGTTGTAGGTGACAACTAAATGAGGTCAGAGAACTTCACCAGTCAGTCCACTGACATCTAAAATGCGGAGGACAGAGCTGCAATGCAGAAATAGTAATTTACATCCACAGAATGAGTACTTCCATTTTGGTTTTAAACATGTTAGCTTCTGAATTTCCAGATATTGGGGCTTTTTCTCATTGCTGCAGTATAGTTACATCTGGGGTTTTTTGACAGATTTACAGATACAGAAGATTGGAGTTGCATCTTGTAGTGCCTGGGCTCAAGTTTCACTTGAGCAGTTTGTAACAATAAAGATTTTGTATGGATACTTCTGTGATAGATACAAAACTGCTGGATTGCTTGTGGCTGAAAACTGGTTGTGATGGCATGATTCCTTCCCAAGTTTCTATAACTAACTTCTAATCTGGCTGTTGTCTCTTAATGCTTTTCAGGCAGGAACTGCCTAGCATTGTGGATAGCTATTTTCCATTTTTTTTTTTCTCTCAGTTGCATGCTAGTCTTTTAATGACCCTTTCTGACAGTCTTCATTTGTGCCTGCCTGTGCTGTAGGGATGTAGAGTAGATAGTAACAGGAAGGAGACAATAAAGGAGATAAAAACTCTACCCCATTTTATTCTACTTTCCCTTGGTGCAGCCTAAACATGGGTGGTGAATGCATAGCCCTTTCTGCAGCAGTGTTAGACTTCCTCTGCACATGGAGTATCTGTTAACGCCATGGGAAATATGTCACCGGTGCAGAGTGGATGCCACATGCACCCATGCTGCCTTCATGTTGGCAAGGGTCTCGAGCCTCTGGGGCCTCTGTGCTGTTGAATGTTGCAACCTAGGTGCTATGATCCAGAGGGATGAGCAAGAAATAATTGTATGGAAAGGAAGAAGGCCTCTGACAGCTGTGGTCCCGAAACTCTATTATGGGAGTAACATTGGTTTTCTTTATTGTATTCTCTGGATGCAGATTAAGGCTGATATTTCTTCAAATACAGCAAAAGAAGGCAATATAAAAGGTTGTAAAAGTGTCAACCCTTCATATTTATCATGTGTTGGAGTGACCAAAATCAAACAAAGCTAAACAACTCACTGAAAGTAAACACAGCTGCCTGGTTTTGCATAGCTATAAGAAATAAGTGAGGAAATGAAAAAAAAAAAATGAATAGAGAATAATGAACAAGGTTAGTAACAATTTGCCTTTAATTCATCACATTAACAGATTGTTCTCTGTGGCTTTTGGTGGTCCTGGGTCTAATCAGAGACTTTTGTCTCAGGTGAGGTTTTCATCCATTAGAGGATTTATGTTTCAGAGAGCCACGTTTAACAAGCTGCTTGTGTAACCTGGCAGACAGTTAATTTTACTGGAAATTATGCCATTCCTTTTTGTTGCATGCAAATATGAGTTTCAATATAGTTACTTGGTTGCTTATTCATGCACAGGTATAAGTTCAGGAGCCTGTGGAAATGCATCTATTTCAACATATTTTTACTTTCCGTCACCCTCCAAGCAGACTTAGCAGTTGAGCCAAATAGCTAAAAATCCTCAGAGGTTTAAAGGATTAAATGAGAATAATTGTTAAGGTGCAGGAAGGGCTGAAAAGTCCTGAAAATATGGCAGGAGGTAGATGCTGAAGGACTTGGTTAGTGAACTACGGCTCCCCAGTTATGGGTATAAATATAACTCTTGAGTGGAAGCCTGGCAGGTTGGTAGGGATATTACAGTTGGGAAAAAAAAAAAAAAAGACCTAGTCACAGACAACCTGATGGTTTGCTGTTGGGAAATTTGATATGGGCTGCAAATTTGTTTCTCCCTTCAGATTACATGGTCAGAGTTAGTTTCCCTGAAGTCTTTTGTTCCCACTGGTTCCTGTAAGTAACCTGTTCCTTTGCATTTTTCTGTTTGTCTCAGATGCTGAAGGGTTCAGTCTGGAGGTTTGCCTGAACTTCCCATAGCCGCCGCCTGGCACTGCCCTGAGAAGAAGAAGCAGCGGGGAGGCAAGCACTGCCTGGAGGAGAAGTGGCAGGAAGGCAAGTGCTGCCTCTTGCTGTAAGGCACCAGGGTGAGGCTCCTTACAAGGCCCACTGTGCCTCCCTGCCCTGGCCACCATGGAGACCCTGTCCCAGGACTCTCTGCTTGAGTGCCAGATTTGCTTCAACTACTACAGCCCCCGCCGGCGGCCCAAGCTGCTGGACTGCAAGCACACCTGCTGCTCAGTGTGCCTGCAGCAGATGAGGACCAGTCAGAAGGACCTGCGTTGCCCCTGGTGCCGTGGGATCACCAAGCTGCCACCAGGGTACTCTGTGTCACAGCTGCCTGATGACCCTGAGGTGATTGCTGTCATTGCAATCCCTCACACCTCAGAGCACACCCCTGTCTTCATCAAACTGCCTAGCAATGGGTGCTACATGCTGCCCTTGCCTCTCTCGAAGGAGAGAGCGCTACTGCCGGGAGACATTGGCTGCCGCCTCCTGCCCGGTGGCCAGCAGAAGCCTCTGGCTGTGGTGACGATCCCAGCAGAGCAGCAGCCGCTGCAGGGTGGCCTTCCCGCTGAGGCAGGAGCAGAGGAGCCGGACCGGAGAGGTGTTGTGAAAAGCTCCACCTGGTCAGGGGTTTGCACTGTGATCCTAGTGGCCTGTGTCCTGGTCTTTCTCTTGGGCATTGTCCTCCATAACATGTCATGCATTTCCAAGCGCTTCACGGTGATCTCCTGTGGCTGAGATGGGGAGGGAGGGTATGCTTCCCCATGGGACGGGGCTGGGTCAGTGGTGGTGGTGGTAGTGACCAGGACAATTCACTGCAGCTTTGCCCAATGACTGCAGAATGCTGCGCGCAAGAGGCAGCGGTGCACTGCCCCAGCCGCAGCCCCTGGCACTGTGGCATCAGGCCTCTTGGCAGCATGTGGAAAAAATCATGTCCCATGTCTGGTGCAGTGGCACTGAGGAGGACTGCATGTGTCACCATAATCATTTATCAAAGGGACTGCAACTTGCAGTGATTTTTTTTATTGTGTTATGAGATTGAAGACATCTATGTTATACTGTAAAGTATATGGTGTGAGCTCTTCTCTAAACACAGTAGATTAAAATCAGAACTGCTCCATGTAGAATTAAAGAATTTGTGTGTGGCTCTGTACAAGGTGTTCAGTTCACATGCATTATTTTTTAATGGGGGGAGGGAAGGGGACTTGCAAAACGGAGAACTCATTTAGCTAGTAAGGCATTTTATATGTTTTAAATGGCACATTAATTAAACTGACTTAGGGAGTTGTACGATAGTTTTTAAAAGGAAGTGTTTTACAAGCAATTGTTTTGTTCCATGGTATGTGTTTTTTGCATCTCTGTTTTTCCCCATTTTTTTTGAGCTACAGGGAAGTGGCATTTCCTGCATCTTTTAATTGAAGGAGCTTCCAAGCAGAGAAGCAAAGTGAGCTAGGAGGAATACCTAAAAATGTAGCCAGAAGACTTCTACCTAACTGTCTTCAAGCAAATGATGACTTAGTATGTCTAATGTTTACCAGTTTTATCTCCAGTCTGGCAGCAGGGTTTCCCAGTGACCTGGCCTTCATAGCCATTAGTGAAGAAAGGGGTCATGAGAAGTCCTAGGACTCCTGCAAGGATGTGATAGCAAATTGTTTTTCTAGAGGTTGGCTTTTCTGAATTGTTTTTAAAGAATTTAGACTTACTTCATTTCCCTGTTTCTTAGGACATGCAACTGTGCACCCATGGATGGTGCTGTAGAGAAGTTGTTCTAAGGAAGCTTCACCATCCCAAATGAGACCAAGGTCCTCTATATGCAATCATCTAGTAAAAGGCAATGATGTATCTGGGAGTAGAACCCAGGCCAACCTAGCCTTCTACTGGGTGGGCTATCCCTACTAAACTACTGTGGTTGTCCTCGTGTCAAAATGTCTGGGCGAGCCTAACATAGCCTTTTCCCACATTTCAGTCTTATAAATGCTGGACATAAATAAGGACAGAGCTGAAACCCTCCCTCCACCCCCAGGAATTGTCTGTCTCCACCTGTGAAAGACATGAAAATCAAGGCATCTGCAGTTCACTTCTTTTGGAAGAGCCAAATTCCTGAACCTTTACTGCAGTAGTGCTTTGCTGTAAGCAGTCCCATTAGCGTTAATAGTACTGCTTGTAAGTAAAGTAGAGCTCAGTGTGAATTTGGCTATTTGGCAAGCCTGAAAGCTGAATTTTGTGTGAGATTTGGGGATTAGACCAAGGGGCAGATGACAGACCTTTAAGAAGACAGAAAAATCTATTGTTTTGCACTTTTGGGGAAGTACAAATCATAACCTACCTGAAATGTGACCTCTTATCATCTCCCTACTGCTTTTTCTAATAATTAATTGGAGATTGTTCAATGCTATATTATAACATCAGAGAACATAATTTTCATTATGCCATGACCAAGTTGGCCTTTTAGACGGTGTTTCTCTGGTTATGTCACAAAAGCCACTTGCTGGTTCACAGTAAGCATTTTCAGCTAGGACTTCTATCGGGAGCATAACTCTTTACTTCATACTGAATTTCTTCCCCTCCCTGTTCCTAAACCACTGTTTTCTTCCTTGATTCCAGTTAACTGAAGAATAGCATATACAGTGCTTGTAATGATGTGTATTGGGGTCATATATGGAGAGCAACCATTGTGCTGATTTTTATCTGCTGTCATACATATGCATAGCACAGTCAAGAAAAAAAAAACATCCTCTGACAACACATTCAATGCCTTTTTTGTTCAAGGCCCATATGTAGTATACCTTCAACCTGGCTTACAAGTATTGTAATTACATGGGCAGCCTCTCTGCAGAATGTTTAATTTGGTTGTATTAGGGAACAGCAGGTATTCCAAAACTTGTCTTGTGAACGTGCTAGTTTCTTGTTGCCGGTCAGTAGTCAGATTTCTACTGACATCTGTGCTGTGCTGCTTATTGTGTAGAGGAAAGCAAGTTCACCAAAAAAAAATCTTGCCTTTATAAGACTCTTGAGGAAGTCACCAGATACAGGACTCGACTTTCTACTGCTTTACCCCTGTAACAATTGGTGGGTGTACCAGGAGTGTATAGCATAATTGGAAGATGCTCCAGGAACAGTGCTGTTGCATTTTGCACAAACTTCTGCATTTGTTTATCCAAGTTATCAATGACTGCAAAAAAATGTGCGGCAGTCAAAGAGCAGGTCCTGTGCTGATAACATTAACCTCCTTCCAGCCATACCTGCGTGACTGAAGTTCTCAAGGCCAAGGTTTCTCTGGCATTGCAAAGAACGACTGTCTTGAAAACTACCCTCTTTGTCCCTAGACGGAGGGTGTGATATGAAAGAGAAATCAGAAATTAGGTTAAAATACCACACTGCATAACACATTATGGAACAGGCAGACCTAGAGTTTATCCGGTGTTAATGACGTGTTATATTAGCAGAATATCATCCCGTATTACGTAACACAACACATTGTTTCGTTAGTATGAATTTCCTGTACCTTTTGTGCCTGCTGAAATGCATGTTTGACCTAATTTCTGATCCAGACATTTGCCTGCTCATAGCCTTGTGTAAGAGCAATAAGTAAAACCACAAGATTTTTGCCTCTCTGTGTGCGTACAGTGTGTACGTTTGTTCCTTTTTATAAATAGGAGTTCTGAGATGTTTTTATTCTGGCTTTAGACTGTGACTATCATTTTAAATTTGCAGCTGCCATATCATGTTGGATCACCTAGCTTTTTTGCTGACTTTTGTAGAAGTGAACTAAACAGTTTGTTGTAATGTACCATGTTAAAATGATTCTCTATGTCGCTAGTCATACTACTTCAAAAATGCAGTGCAGTCTGTCCCATTTCTTGGTCAAATACTGTCATTAAAAAGTGATAGTGCTATATATACCTCTATTTTTTTTTTAATTTTCTTTTTAATTGATTTGATTTTTTAAAAACAGCCTTGTCTTTGTAATTTTTCTATGTCCAAACACATTTGGACTTGTGTTGAAATCATCGGTTTCTGGACTAGTTTTTATTCTCTGGTGTCCAGTAAGAAATCACTGACCAGTTCCACCAAGAAAAAGAAGGAAGCTTACTGTGATACAGTACAATTTCAGCAACCAAAATTTATGCTAAAACTCAAGCACCTGCATTTTTAGAGCAAATTACTCTGTATGAGTGTGTATTTGCTTGTTTAATGGAAAGGATGTGTGAGTTGAGTTCTAGTGTAATTTTTCTTTCCTGGAGGTTCCTAACTTCCATTTTTGGCTCGTGCTTTCATGGCAAACAGACTTTAGGGTTCACTCTGTAAGATTTTGTTTATAGTGAATTTCAAAATTCAAAATATGCAATTTTGGTACACAGGATTTTTTTAGGAAATTGTGCATTCAGTGGTTATTGATGCTTAACCAAGATGTAAAGGAGCCTGGATGCTTTGTAAACATGCAGCAATCTTGAGTCCAAAGTTTCACCTTTATTAATAAAGCTCAGTCTGAATAAAACCTAAGCAAGAAAAGAAATATAGCAAGTGAATTATGGTACTTCTGTTACTTTGCCATCAAATTAAGAGCATGGAAGGGAATTTGGCAGAATTGCTCTGTATTTTACAAGGGGTGGCTGAAATTTGACCCTCAGTGTTTTAAGGCAAAGTGTTAAGGATGGGTTGTAGTAAGTATTAGAATGTGGTTATGTTTCAGTTACCTTGGAATACAGAATTATAGCTGACAACAACTGAGTCACAAAACTCTTTTTTTTCTTTTCTATTTTAATCAGATGACTTAAAAAAATTTAAGTAAACATTTTGTTTATGGAAGTGACAGATTATTGGCCTTGATTTAAGCATGTATTATACAGACTAACATGATGGCTTCCCCTTCATCTTGAGCCCCCGTTCCTAGTCATGTTGTTATTGCTGGAGCCCTGGGCAGCCAACCATTCTAACACTGCAAATTCACTTCTGAAGTAGAAATGGCTGACATTGCACTGGTTTTGTTAAATTCACAACAGGGATAAACCAAAAGCAAACAATTAATACATGATTTGAACTCTTCTGCAAGTGTCCCAGTATCAAAAGCTTCAGGCACCAGGCTGCTACTGTATAAACTAGTCTAAGCCTCTATGTTGCCGGGATCTTCTCACAACAATGCCAGATAGCAGAGGATGTAGCCTCCTCTAAGCCACAGAAAGGGGCTGTACCCACCATCCACAGCTAAATTGCCCAGGGCAGGGAATATGTCTTGCTGACATGAGACATTTGCATGTCAAGTAAACACATGAGGTTGAAAACCTTCCTTATCCTAGTTGTACAGAAAGTGGGGCTTGAGACTTGTTTTTCCCAGACTTTTTCTACAGGCAGATGGAGGGGAGAGGGAGGGAAGAAGGCACATCTAGGAGGCTATTGAAGGATCTGCTGGCCCTGAAGGAAAAGATTTTTGTGCAAGAGTTTCTGTAGGATAAGATTGTCTGGAAATACTGCAATGGTTTTACAGTGTTAAGTGACCTTTCTGGTGATGTATACTGTCTGCAGGCTTGACAGCTAGGGCTGTTTTGTTCTTTATCACTTTACCTCTTGCATGCTTGTGTCAACAAGCAAGGCTGCTTGCTTCATCCTCAAGTTGAACAATTTTCAAGACATTTCTTAAGTTGCCTTGAGCATTTCAAATAAAAAAAAAATTACCTTCTGAGTTCAGTGAAATTTAATGCTTAATAAATGTTCAAAAAGGCTTTTTTTTCCCCCATGCATTTCCTTATTCTTCAGTACATTTTTATTTTAGTTCTAAATAATTCCAGTAATTTTTGTGCTAAGCATGTTCCTCAACATCAGAAGCAATTCTGAGGGATGAGGTCACACCTACAGCCAGAAGATCTCCTATCCATCTCACAGATCCCCCTGAAGGGGATTGGAAGATCTACCCAAGTCTGTTTTCATTCTTCTCATCTATATCACCCTGAACTACCTAAGCATGGGGATGCGTGGGCATGCATGGAGCCCCTATACATATGAGCATAGGTATGTGTTTCCATGCTTAGGGGTGGTATGCACACAGCACATGCTCACATGTAGTAAAGAGAGGCCACAAGGGCTAGTAAAAAGGCCTCAGGCTCTTACATCTCAGGAAGATCATGTGCTTTATGGTGCTGGGAGAATGATGTGCTGAGATAGCTTGGTAGCATGAAGCCTGGGTATTGCTAGCTGGATTTCATGTGGGATGAGTTGCTGTCACCTCTGAGATGTCTCCTGCAAACCAACTTCTACTGCTGTTGAATGGGACTTGCTGCTCCATAGGTGATGGCTCATCTGGGTAAGATGCCACATTATTGCCCTGTGTTTCTAGGCTGGGATGTCCACCTGAAAAGGAATGATGAGATTCTTGGGCTTTTAGTTTTGTCAATGATCTGTAAGTTCAAGTAGAAGTCTTTTGAAATGGAGCTACATAAAGCACTCCTGAAAGCTTGAAGGCAACCTACAGTCTTCGCCTGAACTGGTTTGAAAATGTGAGAAAGGGTGCAGAAGAAGGAGGACACCTGGAAATGAGCAAACAATTAGGCAATAGCCTGGAAATTCAAATCTATATGTGCAAAAACTTCTACTGGACATGTCTTGCAGTGGTCTGTATATGTAATTTCTGTCAAATTGTATCTTGAGAATGGCAGTGAAACTCCACATCTTTTTTCTTCAACACCTTTGAGCTGGGAAGCAGTTATCCACCTAACAAAAGCTTGATGGGTGTGTTGAAATTTTTTAGGGTGCTGAATAATCACTGAAGCACAGGATTCAGACACAAGCTGAACAGGAATTCAGTGGGAAGAAGATGGTATAAAAAAGAAAGCAAAGCCTTGAATTCTCAGTGTGTGTAGATGTGTCACATTGTCCAAAATAAAAATTTGGTTTATTCACATGTGTGTTGATCAAACATATAAAAGCAGGTGGCCATCTCCCAGGACAAATAATGGAGTTGATGATATTGGTAATGCCAAACAGCTAAAGATGGGATTTATTGACCTTATTAGATCTGAAATGCTGAAAGCAGAACAAGTGGCTATTTGGTACGGCTACAGCACTCGAAATAGTAGGATTAGATTAGAGGTCTGTAGCTTTCTTGCTTGGTTTTCAAGATGCAATAAATAAAAGAAATGAGAAACCTGGCTGGTTTCATGCTGAATTTTACTTACTTGCCTATCTTGAGAATTCAAAAAACAAGTGTGTGTATTGTCACTGTGCTGATCACTTCTGGAAGCATTGTCCTATAGGTGCCTGCATGCACTGACTAGGTATGAATCATGGGGGTTTGCATTTACTTGAGAATAATCTGGATCTGCCTCAAGATCTGAAAAAATCTTCCTCTGAGAGATGGTTCACATTCAGGTTGACTTTGTAAAGTATGTGATCTTGCTTTGAAGTATTTAAGAGTGATGGTGGATCTTAATACTTTGAAAGCAGCATGTCGTGGGAGACGTGTGGCTGAATATGAGCATAAAGTGAAGCTGAGCTCCCAAGCTTGCCCAGTTTACTGATTGAATTGCAAATGGATAAATTCTTGCTTAAATTATTTGCTTAAATTATTATATTAATATGCTGAGGAAGCACTAAATAATTAAATTTAAGGAAGATGAAGGGTTTCGGTCGCACATGATTAAATACTTTCTTGAATAGACATGGACTTTACACTTAAGTGTTTGGTTCTTCATGCTTGGTAGTCTGCATGATTCTTAAAGAACATTTGAAGTAATAAGCTTTGCTTTGGGGAAGGTTTTATTTTGAAATTTGAAAACCTATTGACTAGAAGACACTCCATAATACTCAAAGGCAGCTGTTTTCAAACACTTGAGTATAGAAACCTGTATTTCTATAACTCCTATTTTTAATTACTCATTTTACATAGATAAGAATTCTTAACTCATGGTGTGGGGGGAAAAAAAAAAAAAAAAAGCTTGCAGCTCAAATCCACACCAAAAACCATTCTAGGAATCCAGAGTGATAATTTAAAAAATGCAGGAGAAACAAATTGAATTCTAATCGCTGCTTTCCTGCTGTGTGCTGAGGGATTTGCTAAACCTACAGGCTGATACAACTGAATCCCTGCTTAATGATGATATTTGCTAGACTCTGTAACTGCAATGGATAGTTAGTTACAACTTTCTGTTCCTTTCTGACCCCCTTTGGTTTAGGGAAGACAAGTTTTGGACAGTTCTAGCTGGATTGAACAGTGTGATAAGAGTTCTAAAATATTACCAGCAAGGAGCACAGTTTTGTGATAAACAAAGAATTGCAACACTGAATGTCTTCTGGCAACCATCCAGCCAGAACAAGCTTGCAGAAATTCCAGCAAACCTCTGGGATTGAGCGAAACATTGTCAGGAGTACTAGATAAATGAGGATATTTTTTTATTACCCCAGATATTGTCCGTGTTTGTTATTGCTGATGTGTGACATCTTTGGGTTTGAGTTCTTTCTCTTGTCTTTTGTAACATGAAGCTTAAAAAGCACTTTGTGCTTCTTCCTTACGAGCGTGCCATCTCCCGTTTCCCCTTCTTCAGCCTGTTGTTTGTGCATCTTGTTTCCCTGCAGATTTTCAAGTAGAAATTTACCTTTGTATACAGGACTGACTGCAAAATTTCTACAGCCTTCTCAGTGATGAAAATGGTAACAGGTCTCCACAGAAATAGGAACATCTCTAGGCTTCCATACAGTCTCTTATTTGCAATAACATTTTGTCTGCTGTTGTTATCATAGGTCCTCTCTAAATAAGTATTTTGGATTATTGCTTCTTTTAGTATAGCTCTAGCATTTTTTTTAAAGCAATAGCAAAACAAAAGCAAATTTGGAGACTAGAAAATATTTTCATAATCTGATTTTTAAGCTAAGAACATTAATAGCTGTTTTGTTGGTTTTGGTTTTGTTTTTTGTTTTTTGTTTGTTTGGGGTTTTTTTCAGTGTATCTGTGACATCAGTTTTGTGATTCTTCTTCATTTAGTGGGCAAGGGAGATAAGGAAGAAGATCCATATTCATGGTTTGGATCAGGTCTGCTGAGTTTCAAAATGCATATATGTGCTTCTGTTTTGTAATAGCTCATAAACCTCCTAACAGCTGAAAACTGCAATAGCACCAAAATCTTAATGTCATGTCACGTGCTGCCTATTAAGTTTAAAATGCCTGCTGAATTGTGCAGAGCCTGGACTTTCTGGATGTCAAGCACATGGAGAACTATACGTGGAATTAGTTGTGGCTGTCAGTTCTCCAAGATAAAACTCAGGTCTTATTCCTCATGCCTCATTTAAAGTCATTAGTGGCCTCAGCCTCTGAGGATCTCTGTCATGTGTCCTATATGCAATGGCAGTCATTTTCTAAATCTAAAGCAAGCAGCCTTTGATAAGGAGATACTTGACAATTTTGAGGGCAAATTATCCATCTCCTTAAGGGATTGTTGAATCCTTGATTGGGTCAGTGACTTGACTTTTGCCAAAGGAAGACAGGAATGTGGTTAAATCATCCTGGCACAGTCCAACCTGCTCTGTGCTTGCTCAGTGGCCCAAGGGAAGGAGGTGTCCTGGCACAGGTACTGAACCATGTGCAATATGGATGTGACCCACCACAAATTTCTGTTGAAACAATGGCCCCATAAGGACACATTGCAAATAACTCCATGCTGGAATGGTCCAACATTATATCTCTCATTAGAGTGTGGGGTCTTGTGTTTCCTCTGCTGTAGGTATGACTTTTAAGGTTCAAAAGAAATGTGAGAACATTTCTGGAAGCTTCCTTCGGCTTTCTAGGTCATCACAGATGTAGAGCTCGCCCAGCCACTTGGTATCCCACAAACTGCAGAACCTGCCCTTCTATTCAGCTTCAGGTGAGAAAGGTAGTCCCAAAGCAGACTAACTTGTGGCAGGGCACTGCATTTATTGCTGCGCTGGGGATTAGTGTGCTGCTTAGGTGCTCTTTTCTGGTAGGCTCTAAAAAGTATTTCTCATCCAGCCTTCTCATCCTCCACCATTGTTTTGCTTATAATTGTTTTGGAAAAACAGAAACCTGCACTGGGAAAAACAAAAAGAAGAGTAAAGCTGTTCTTTGTTCAGGCCACATTTATACCATCTGTTCCATATCTATTTAAACTCTGTCAGGAGACAGCAAAGGTGCCCCAGAATTTCAGCTATGCTCCAAATAGGCTTCCTATTTTGAAGACTAATCCTTGTTAAACAGAGGACCTCTGAGAAGAAAAATATTTTTAAGCCCTGGGAGCCAGCAGATGCATTTGGTGGTTGTTGGGAGAGTGAACAGGGAGCAGTGGCAGTCCTTGCAATGAGGCGTGCTCCCTGGTCCAGTCCCTGTGAGACCAGTGAGGTGGGGTGGCACAGGGATGAAGCGGAGAGACCAGGACTGACTGTGCACAAACGCACATATTCTCTGAGGGAGCTGCTTGTCAGCTTCCCAACATGTATTTCAAGCTGCTCGTAGTTGATACCAGTTTAGATTACTTCAGCTACAGTATCCCTAATTGCTCCAAAGGCATTGCAAGTGAGCTGTAATCTAAAACAGACCTAAAAACCCCAGCCCTCAGGGCCTGTCTTTGCACTATCCCTATTACCAAAGGTTTCTGTATTACTAAGAGAAGGAGTGGGGATGGTTGCATGTTTGGATATGCTTTTTTTTTTTTTTTTTTTTTTTTTTTGTTGAAGGACAACAAATTTTTCCTATTATTAAAACAAAAGGGCAAAGTGAAAAAAAAAAAAAAACAATCTTTCTGTCAGCTGAATTGTCCATGGCACAGCTTTGAAGTGAAAGCTAAGTTCTTTCTCTCAGTGCCAACCTTGAAGATCTTTGTACATATCATGTACTTAGTATGTAAATTAAAACAAGAGTTGAATGAAGGCTTGGCTCTTAATTTAAGAATCAAAGGCAGAAAGGCCTCCCTCTGCCTGGTAGTGCCAATGTCCTCTTCCCTCCCCCTCTGCACTTTCAGGCTCATTAATAGTTGCACCAGAAGCTGGAAGGTGGAGTCTAGCCTCAGGCACGCAGGTATTACATAGCCTTCCTACAGCTCTACCACCATCTCAGTTCCTTGTTTTACACCATTTTACATGGTCCCCTGCCCCGCCCTAGGTGCCCTCCCTTCCCTTCATTAATTATATTCTAGCTAAACAAGCAGGCTGACACTGTTCAGTGGCTGTGAACTGAAGTCCTTGACATGTTTCAGGAGCAAGAACACACATTAACCTGGTTTTAGACGACTTCCCTCGTCTTTTCTTGTGACGGGCTAACCAGCCCCTACAGATAAATGAACTGCTGAGCTGCCATGTCAAAACCTTGCCAAATATTGACTTTATAAAGGTGAATGCAAAGTGCTGTCAGTAAATCTGAATGTCTGGAGAAGCATTCTTTGTTTGCTTTGTCTGTCCTAGAAGGTGTCTCACATATTGCTGAATTTCTAACCACCCCCTTCCCCCTGCCCTGTTTTAATACATGGTATTTTTGTAGGCCAATCTCTGGAGTCTTGTCCTTTGTATATGTGGAACTGCTGATTTTATGAGAACTGTTCAGACATTTGCTATGATTAAAATTCTTTAAAATTATTTTCAAAAGACTAGTGTGTACTTTTGTTTCTTAATACAAAAAGTAAAATTGGCTGGGACATTCACTCATTGGTTCCACTGAGAGCTTTAATTCACAGTAATAAAGGAAGATCGAAATCCTCAGACAAGTTTGAGATGGATGGAGTTGACTTTCAAGTGGTCCATCAGAAAGCTGATTTTATAAGCTTGTGA
This sequence comes from Megaceryle maxima, assembly GCA_024605025.1. Lineage (NCBI taxonomy): Eukaryota > Metazoa > Chordata > Aves > Coraciiformes > Cerylidae > Megaceryle > Megaceryle maxima. The sequence continues at coordinate 6,788 of JANHGN010025437.1, read as the reverse complement.
AAGAGAAGGAGAAAAGTGAATGGGTTACACTCCCCTACTTTTCCTGGGCAACTTTACAAGTTTGGTACAACTTTGGCTTTGACTTGGATGCAAATTTCTGTCCTTTGGGATGGGAGCTGTAGTGACCTGTGAATGTGAATCTCTGTGATACCTGAGTACACACATGCTCATGAACACAGAATCATAGAATCATAGAATGGTAGGGGATGGAAGGGACCACTGGAGATCATCGAGTCCAACCCCCCCTGTCAACACAGGAACATCCAGATCAGGCCACACAGGAACAGATCCAGGCAGGTCTGGAAAGTCAATAGAGCAGGAGACTCCACCACACCCTCTCATGGCAGCCTGTTCCAGTGCTCTGTCACTCTCACAGCAAAGAAGTTTTTCCTCATGGTGAGGTGGAACTTCCTATGTCTCACCTTGCTACCATTACATCTCGTCCTATCACAGGGCACAGCTGAAAAGAGACTGGCTCCTACTTGACACACACCCTTCAGATATTTGTAAACATTCATAAGATCCCTTTTTAGTTTTCTCTTTTCCAGGCTAAACAGTCCCAGGGCTTTCAGCCTTTCCTCATAAGAGAGAGGTTCCAGTCCCTTCATCATCTTTGTAGCTCTCCATTGGACTGTCTCTAGTATTTCCCTGTCCCTCTTGAACTGGAGAGACCAGAACTGAACACAATACTCCAGATGTGGTCTCACTAGGGCAGAGTAGAGGGGAAGGAGAACCTCCCTCTACCTGATGGTCACCCTCTTCTTTATGCGCCCCAGGATACCATTGGCCTTCTTGGCCACAAGGGCACATTGCTGTTCCATGGAGAACTTATTGTCCACCGGAATGCCAAGGTCCCTCTCCATGGGGCTGCTTTCCAGTGGGTCTACCCCTAACCTGTACTGGCACATGGAGTTGTTTCTCCCTAGGTGTAGGACTCTACACTTATCCCTGTTAAACTTCATTAGGTTCACCTTTGTCCATCTCTCCCATCTGTCCAGATCTCGCTGGATGGCAGCACAGCCTTCCAGAGCATCGGCCACTCCTCCCAGTTTAGTATCAGCAGCAAACTTGCTGAGGGTACACTCCATCCCTTCATCCAGGTCACTGATGAAGATGGTGAATAAGACTAGATCCAGAAGTAACCCCTGGGGAACACCACTACTTACAGGTCACCAGCTGGACTCTGCACCACTGATCACAACCCTCTGAGCTCTGTTATTCAGCCAGTTCTCAACCCATCTCACTGTCTGGTCTGCTAACCCACACATCCTGAACATGCACACCTACGCTCCTGTCTGTAGGTCTAGAGATACTCTCTTACCTCCATAACAGACATACATAAATGACTCAAGCAGAAGAAAAACTTGAGCTTGCAGTGAACAGTGAGACAGCAGTGCATGGGAAATTAGATTTGATTTTTGCTTCTCTTCATTTAATTCCTTTTCTTTTGAAATGCAGCCTCCTTTACCATTTTATATATATGAGTCTTGAGTGATAAATTATGGTGGTACTTGTTGCCTGTATATAGCCTAGGGCAAGTGGAATTTTGCAGGCACAAGAACTCAGTTAGTGCCTTGACAGAACTTTTATGATACCACTTTGCATTTAGTGACTTCAAGAAATCAAGCTTGGGTCACCAAATTTCACTGTGGTGGGACATGCCAACAACAGCAGTTGGCAGAACTGTATGGGAGCATCATCAAAGAAGAAATGCCTGAACATGATGCATTTGATTAAGCTTTAATATCAAAAGCAAGGCAAAACCATAAAATGCTCTATCATTTATGATAGCTTAGTAAATATGGTTGTTTTAGCTGGGGTGAACATTAGGTTTGTCAGGTGAAGTGATAAAATGAGGAAAAAACACAAGAAGCACACATTCTTGAAGCTGCAGTAAGAGTTGCCTACCTCAAAACCAGATACAGGCAAATGACAATTGCCCTAGATTTGCCTTAATTATGGTGCTTAGTTGGAATACTGGGAGAGTATAAGGGAGATGTGATTTATGGAGGAAAGACAAAATTTTATTGAGACCCAGAAAAACTCTTAGCCAAACAGAACAGGTAGAGAATGAAAGAGGCAATTTCACCAATGAAAAATTCAAGTGGTTAGGGGACAAAAGGCCTGAGGGAGACTTACAACGAGGCATGAAATACTGAGATTCAGTAGATCCTATTCTAATGGATGAGGAAATCTCAAGCTCCAGTACAGCTGTTAATTCCTAGGCTAGATGGAAACATTCTCCGAAGGCAATGTTTTTTCTTCCCCTAAGCCATCAACAGACAGGCATAACAGACATTTCCAGTGTCTTTAAATTCACTAATGCCAAATAGGGCTTCTGAGTAAAGCTGCAAAAAGGGAATTTGGTGGTTTTAATGGTGTGAGTCTCACATAAAGGAGATTTGTTCAAAGACTTGATACATTGCTTCAGTGAGTAAAAGCCTTTCTTATGTTATCAAGCTAACCAGAATATGTTAGAGTGCGAAGCAATCCCCACACATCTGGGGAGCAGAAACTTATTTCAGCAGTTACTGCTTCGAAAAGATGGAGAATGAGAAGGGAGAAAGAAATAAAAAGACTGACCTAGGCTTACCTGGGAGTCAGATAACCATTAGGAGATAGAGGTTCTACTGAATCCTGCACTTGTGTCTGCCCTAGGCTACAGAGCTGCAATCGCAGGCTACATCTCCAATGAAGGAGTTGTATATTGCACCGTATAGCCAGCTGTAACAGTTATTTGTGTAACAGTTGTTGAATGGTGTGTGTAGGGAGAGTATGCAATGAAGGTTTGCTCTACTGATGGTGCTTTTTGGCGTGGTGTTTCCATAATCTTCTTAGTACAAAGGCAAAACAAAATGGGGCCAGTTCTAGACATTCTGCTGCTGAGCTTTCTCTTTCTGTTGGCTGTGTGGGAAGGTGGGAGGACGCTCCCCATGAGATGCAGAGTGAGGCAACAGCTGCACACAAAGGTATGAAAGATGTCTCATCAAACCCACTGCTTTACTGCCAGCAGAAGGCATTATAAAAGATAGCTGGTAGCTGAAGTCTTCTGCAGGAAGACAGGTTAAATTATCGCAGTGATCCTCACAACCTCATAGGCAATGAATCTGTGAAGGAGTGAAGTTGGTTGTTGCCTTCACCACAGAGGAATTATTCATCATAGCCAAGCTAATGACTGCTTTTTGAAAGTTTCTCCTGCTACCCAAAGGACTGATTTGCTGCCTACTGTTTGTTATCTATGGCATTTTTAAGCTTCACCCAGGTGAGTATATTGCTTTGTGTGCTTAATGCCTGACTACAGACATCCTAACCTTGATGATGTTTGTTGCTTTGCTTTCTTCTTTTGCTGGGCTTGATAATGATAGTCTAACAATATCCCCAGCTACGAGCCTGTTACTCACTTCCCTTGCAGGTCCATTAAAGAGTGTTCCCTCTGCTCCTCAGAATGGGCATGGTAAGAGCAGTAAGGCTGTGATGTTTAGCTGGTATTTTAGGCCATGGAGTCTGCGCCTGAAGATATACCATAAGGCTCTCTATGGCACCAGGGAAAGTGGAACAATGCAAACAGGTCAGAGGAGTGGACAGCTAATGCTGGCAGTATTGGGTGAATGCACACCCTGAGCTGGGTTTAGCCAACATAGATTATTGCCAGCACTATGCTGATGCCTTTTTTTCTCTATGTGCTTCCATCACCTGTCTTGAGTTGAGATTTGTGTATGGACAGTTGGAAGGCTGCCAGGGCAGGGACTAATTGCAAAATGCAATGGGGTAAATGAATCCTTTGGGAAACCTTACTGAGTAGAAAGGTGTTGCTTGTGTTTCCTTGAAGATCTGAAAAATCTATTAGTAGAATAAATACACTGACAATGAATATGCAGTTTTTCATTTTGACACTATCTTTTACCACAGAATATCAAGTCTCCTAGCTCATACAAATTAATTTGAGCCTTTCATCAGCCAAATAGACAGTTTTTGCTGATGAGGCATCCTAATATTTGATGTTGTCTTCAAGTCTGATGTGTCCATGACAAACCAGAATTCCCAGACTTCAAGAAATGAGATACCTCCTTCAGAGTCAATGATCCAGCTCTGCACACTACCTGTATTTTGGGAAAAAAAAAAAAAAAAAAAGAAAAAAAAGGCTGTAATTTAGGATATATTCAGGGAAATGAAAATACACAAAAAAGTAAACAAACCAGTGTTTTCATCTATTGCTGCCCTGGTCAGAAAGCCAGGACAATTCTCTATGGCATGCAAACAGCTCCCAAGGTACTGTTCAGCTCAGCTGTGTCCAGTAATTAACTGGGTACACTGATGTATCACTTTTGGCCAGTCCCAGTCACACATATGTTGGGGGAACAACGTAGCTTGCGCAGCTTTCTGTGGGAGCTCTATGAGGAGGGTGGATAAATCATGAAGGCCCAGTTCTGCCAGCTCTACTCTTGCAGAGTAAGATGCCTTGTAAGGAGAGTTGTTTCAAGTGCCAGAATGGTAAGTAAAACTCTCAGCATGACTGAGTATTACTGAACAGCAGATGAACACACTGTGCCAAGTGTTCTCCTCTACTTACACCCTAACGTTCTTGTCTCCATTTATGTTTGGTTTGCTTTTTCTTTTCTTTTTTTTTTTTTTTTTTTTTCTGTGTGTATTCAAATATTGATAAGAGCAAAGTCTAGACCAAGGCCAGGGTATGAATAAGGTCTGAGTAGCACAGTAAAATAAAAGCACTTGGGTGGAGTTAAGCTATTAAATATTAGGGCTGTACTTAAACCTATTATTGTTTTTGTCTGAGTTTGAAGTACTAATGTACCTAGGTAAGGAAACAAATTTACAATGGCTTAGTTAGGAATTCCCCCTCCAGGAAGAGCTAGAATAAGCAAAATGTAGCCTGAAAGAAGGCGAGATTCCCCTGGGACATATTGAAAGGGACCTTGTTGAAAACAAAACAATTGCGTGGGGATATTCATGCGGATCCCCGCTGGTGTGGTGTTGCTGAAGGCAGCCTGCAGGCAGACACTCAGTACCAAGGCTGCATTGCAGAGATGTGCAGAAGAGTGGTGGCACCCCAGCAGGACCAAATCCCCTCCTGTTATGGCTTCTTTTGTTGGGGCAGCAGCTACCAGTGTGGCTGCTCCAACTTCGCCCATCTCTGTGTGTGAAATTACACCTACCCCTTGTTCAGTCCCCATCAGTCTTGTCCTGTCTCACAGCTCTGCTTTGAATACTGTCCTTGATGTGCTCTTCCCAAGGGCCCATTTTGGTGTCTGGTCATTTTGCAACCTCCCTTCCTGATGCTTGGCTTTCCACCAGGTGTGGGTCCCTGTGCCTTGTCCTGGCTTCTGCATTGCCGTGCAAGGGAGGCTCTTGTTAACCTTTCCTCCCAGAAATGGGAAAGTCTATGTCTGCTGGCAGTGTGTTTGGGCAAAAGGAGCAGGGCTGGAGCATTGAGCATGCTATGGCCAAAGAAAAATCAGAGTGGAGACAACTGTCCTTGTCCTCTTCCTCCCCAGCAACTAGCTTGGTTCACCAGGAGTCCAGTAGAAGCAAAGTAGGAAATTGTGCTGTAGGTTTTGCTGTTGTTGAAAATCTGCTGCCCTAAAAAAAATTATTACATCACCTTTGTCAAGAGCCAGTTCTGAGGGGAGGGTGAGGATTTCAGCTTCCTCAGCTGGTCTGTTTGTAGGTCTGATGGTGACTTCGTTAGCATACTCAGGCACCTGAACACAGTAGGGAAGCTAATAGCACTGCTTTTTGACCTTGCAGATAAACACATGGCATTTTTTCAGTGCTTGTAGGGAGAACATGGAGCTGAGCATCCTCTGAGGTGCATCACGACTGTGCCCTGCTCATATGCTTCATGACATATTAATCAACAAATCTGAGGGCAGCAAGAAAATTTGGCTCCAGGGACAGATGGGTGCTGGTGTTCCATCTTTTTATGGTTAGAGAGGGTCAGCTGCTAGGGTTACCTGCACGCATCTGCCTAACAGGATCAGACACTGAAGAATAGAGATGATACCTCTTTCTTGCTTTCCACAGGTGCCTTCCCCAGGTGCCCTATAATTTGGCTTTTGGCGGAGTGACATGTACCCATAGCATCAGGATATTTAGACGAAACTGGACAACGAGATGGGATCAGGCTAGATGCTCTGACAATCCCTGTTACTTTTAAGTTCTGTAAGGCTGTGTTTTTTTGAGATAGGTGATAGGTTACTTGTGCAAGCTTAAAGGAAAAAAACCCAAACAACTACCAACCCTCCAGATTATACCTCCTGCAGACTTTGTGCAGCAACTCTCTTAAAATACCTTTTTAAAAATATGTTCGGGTCTTGTTTTTACATGAAAGCTCTGACTTTGATCACATGAGAATAAATGGCTGAATTTAAAATTAACTGTTAAAGCTTGTTTAAAACATTGTCATGCATTATTTAATGCAGAAAGAATTGTCAGAATATGGTTTCTATGAAAACATCTATAAAATAGAATTGTATGTATCAAAATCAAAACTGCATATTAATGTAATAAAAAAATCCTTTCATTGCTTTGGGAATTATTTAATAGTTGATAAGTTCAAAAGCAAATGAAACTAAAAACTTCAGACATGGCTTTGTCCTTTACTCTGGTAATGTAGGTAAAAGTGTTGGTGAACTGTTCCTCTTGTATGCCCGTATGGTTTTAATCAAAGATCAATTATGATGGAGGTATCATGTCAGAATTGGATGAGTTTGTTACTAACAGTTATTCCTTGAAAGGGTTTGTGTGAAAATAAAAATAAAATATAAAAAAAG